>JAHWFP010108124.1:4845-15745 GCA_023313725.1 Lithobius niger
AAAGCAAGTGTGCGGGTTGTCTGACTTGGTTTGATGTAATGGAGGGTGGCACAATAACCCTGTTTACCCCGAAAGACAAAAATATCCAGGAATGGGAGACCCCCAAAATCGCACACAAGGGGCAGGGGTTCAAGGGTGAAAGGTCTTGAGTTTCTATCCTCAGTCTCAAGGGTAAATTCCAAGGAGGGGTGGTAGGAATTCAAACAGGACAAAATATCAATAACATGAGGACTGTTCACAAGGAACGCAAAAATGTCATCAAGATAGCGTGCCCAATACAGAACGTCAGACAGAAATCTTTCATTGGCAACGGTGTCAATCTGGTCAAGTACCAAGTCCCATAAAAAACCACTAATAGACGAACCAGCTGGGACACCATTAACTTGCTGGTAAGCATTTTCATTAAAAACGACATACGTTGTTTGGAAAATAGTTCGTACACAGTCAACAACCAGTTCAGGTGTAAACCCACAAAGACCAGCCTCATCACCCAATCCCTGGAGATGGCCCAGTAACAAATCTTCCATTGACCAACAACTTATTCTTGATGTGTTACTGGAACATCTCCAGAGATTGGGTGATGAGGCTGGTCTTGGTGGGTTTCCACCTGAACTGGTTGTTGACTGTGTACGAACTATTTTCCAAACTACGTATGTCGTGTTTAATGTTAAGAAAATACTTACCAATGCTGGTATTCGGGTGGTTTCTAAACCGCTGAACACTATTAGGCAATCTTTGGCTAAGCAAAGCAATGTGCCTTTTGGGGGGGAGGGGGAGAAATTTGTTTGATGAATCACTTCCTCTCACTGATGACTTGATTGCTTATAGGGGAGGGATTAGGGGCTTGGTGTATGCAATCCCATGTGAATCATGCAGGGCTAGAGGTATTTATTTTGGTGAGACGAAACGACCTCTTGCAAAAAGAGTGGCGGAACATTGTGGTTATGTGGATTCTTGTGACTCTGATCGTGCCCTGGGCCGTCATTTTGTGGAGAGAGGTCACCGTCCAGATGTTTCTGAAACATCAGTGGTGTTCATTGAACAACACCAACACATTGGGCTTAAATTAGAAGCGTGGACTATTACCCTGAATAAAAATAGGGCTTTAAATTTAACAACAAATTATCCAGTAATAGAGCAATGGGCATCTTTGTTTTAAAAAATTGTTGCCATTTAAGTACCCATGAGCCTCTTTTGTAACTTGCTCCTTGTGGCATGGCTGCTGGCCACGATGTTTGCTGTGTTTTTGTAAGTACTGTACATATTTTACTGTTCTGTGGGAGTTGGATTGGCCTGTTAATTTATTGTGTTATTGTGTGTGTATTTTTAGATTCTGAGGAAGTTCCTGTTGAGGAACGAAAATTTCATGGTTTTAAATAAATATGTTAGTCAAGGGTATCCAGATGTTCGCCTGGTTCTGTTTTGTTGAATACCTTCACCCTGGCTCACTTAAGTGAAATGACAGGTTAGTGGCACCAAATTTATATAACAGGCAATGTGAATAAACTGCTTATTTTTAATTTGGTGCCGTCTCGTTCCGGTAGAGGAAGTTACTTATGCTAACTGACTCATATCTCATGCCCCCAAAACACCTGTGCCTCTTTAATAAGGTTTAGATGACCACATATTTTGTCACTATTCGTTTATTAGTGTCATCGCAGACTCCCGTTTCACGTTTGTTTTAACTGTAAGATTCATGGGTAAACATCGTTTCATTTGTTTGCCATGTGTATGTCCATGCCCTTCATCAAAGTACGTTTCTTTAATCATAGTTCTGCGCATACTGCCTAACAAACGCTGATTCCTTCAGTTTGCTCACTCAATCAGCATGTCTTCTAAAACTTTCTTCCCCCTTGCCTTCTTGTCTGCAGTGACAGTGTGATGTCACCGAATTTCTACAACTGCCTGCACTCTCAACTGATTATTTCCAGTTTGCCGTCCTTGTTCCCCTTCCCATTTTTCCTTCTTTGGGAAACTGGATCGTTTAAATTTGGGAACAACTGTGAACAACTGTCTATTTCCAGCATCGTTAGCGTCTGTGTAATTTCAGCATATGCTTTATGGCTTGCGTTTGGTGATTTGCATTGTTGTCTAATAACAATGTTTAAAACAATGTAAAACAATGAAACTGGTACTTCAGGGCTCTGTAACTCTGGAATGGTACGACCAACAGAAATTCTGCGGTAAGGTGCAAATCCTCACTATGGTAGCTGTCCATAGAGACCATCAGCACCATCACACAAAAAAGATTTTGCCAGCAGGAGGAGTTGTCCAGTGAGCTGTATTTGTCCAAGGATTTGAAGAAAGGTAGGAGGAAGAAGACTATATCCTCGATGTTATCCAATCCTGAAGACCCCAAGAATATGACAGAAGTCATGAGAAATCCAGATTCAAATTTATACAGAATAGCAATGGACGAAGCGATAAAATATAATAATAAAAAAAAGAAAGCTAAAAATCACTTTAGTAAGTAAATATATACAGACTATAGCCATCAAGTGCAGTTGAACGACGAAATCACAACGTTTCGGTTCCTAGATCGGAACCGTTTTCAAATGAAAGGTTTAAAACATGTCAAACTACAGAAAAAATGAATAAAACAAACAGCAGAACAGATGGGTCATGGTTCTAACCCTTACTCAGGTAAAAAGGTTCACTTATTGCAAATGGCACTTGGAAACTAGTCGACCTACCGCTGGGAGCAAGGGCCAGCGGCAGCAAATGAGTCCTGAAGATTAAGAAGACAGCCACAGGGGAAATTGAACGGTACAAGCCGCGCCTGGTAGCTAACAGCTGCGATCAGATTCTATGAAACGTATGCGCTGATGGTCGACGGACTGCCAACAATTCATCTGCTAAATTCAGTTGCGGTCCAGATGTCCTGTTATAATGACCAGTACAACGTAAAAACCGCTTATCTCAATGGGTATTAAGGAGATGAAGAGTTCATCTATATGCAACAACCAGAATGTTACGAAGTTCGATGCCAAAAAGAGAAGGTATGCCATAGTATCCGAAGCCTCTGCGAGTTAAAATAGTTAGGCAATAGATGGTATATCCGGTTCGCCACAGAAATGCATAAAAATAGCATCACTGCGGCTGATGCATATTCTATATGTGTGAAGGAAGAAACCTGTGCTGTGCATCCTGATTGTATATGTAAATGACAGAGTCACCATTACTTCTAACCTAAAGCCGCACCACTTAGCCAAGGCCACGTTAATTAAAAGTTTTGGCATACTTCGGCCCTATTAGCAACATGCTAGGCATAAAATTTTCAAGGTCAGCAAAAGAAGCCATGGATTTAAACAAGTCTGAATACATAAAGAAGTTCCTGAAGAGGTTTGGCATGCAAGTCTGCACCCCCATCACTGCACTCCATAGTGTTACGAGGACAAGAATCTCCGGAGACAAGCTGAATGAAGTTCATTCAGGATGTGTCCGGAGATTCTTGTCCTCGTAACATTATAGCGGTGTAGTGACGGGGGTGCAGTCTTGCATTGGCACATTGGCATATATTGGTACATTGGCATGTATCACAAAATGGTACTTGCCCAGACATTGCTTATGCTATGAACACTGTAGCGCATCGCCACACCTGTAGGGGATGATTTGTTAGTGGGCAAGTGCATATTACGTTACCTCCAAGGTATGAAAAAGCAGAGCCTCGTAATTCGCCCAGATGATACGGCTGCAAGCCGCACGAAAGATCTCATTGCAAGACGGTCAACCACATGAATAATTGCGATTTATGGATCAGTGTCATTTCTGTCCATCAAACTTACAGTGAACTGTTTCATTGAGGTGGTCTTGTATTCCCACATTGGAAAGTGAATACAAGACCATTTCCCAAGGAGTAGACTACAGGAAATTCTATGGATGATAGAGCGTTTAGCTACGTCAAGACATAGCTTCCTGTATGTAAACGGCTTAATGTTCGGTATCACATTGCACGCGTCGTCCAAGTGGTGTGCTGAAGTGAAAGCACGAAGAACTAACTACCCCAATCACAGCATTGATTAGTGTTAGCGGGACGCACAAAAACTGGTAATCCTTTCATTATTAGATTTGCAACCTAAACGAACATTATTTTGCGGTAATGGTGACTATTCTTGAAGTCTTCGGACAATTTACTGTTACGTCAAAGGATCGTTTGACACATTTTTAACGAGAAAAGAAAACGCCGTAGCGTAATAATACATTACAATACACACGCACCTTGGTTCTTCTTCTGTTTGAAATTCATGAAATTAAACGTAGCATAAAGCCATTGTTGTTATACTTTAAAGTAATTTGGTATCAGTGCATGTTTTAAGCTTAAAATCCGCGTATCGCACGTCACGAGTACCTTTCACGGTTCAATCTGCATGCTAGAGCAGTTCATTTTCGGGGTGTTCGCAGCGTGACTGGTGGCAGAATCGGCGGATAACTGGACGATGCGTCGAATTTCAAACGTTAAGCCTTTTGCATACTGGAAGGCATTGTCAAGAAAGCACACACAAAACACATTGATGTTATATAGCATCACGTGAGAGAGAAAGAGAGAGGGGAAGAAAAGAATGTCGTAATGATACATTATAGTATATCCACAAAGATGAATATTTCTGGCTCACTCACAAAATTCCAGCTGGGGATACGTCAGAGATTTTTGTCTAACTTGATTGCATTTTTTCAATTGCATGTGAACGCTCCTATCTTTCAAAGAGAGCACTATTGGTTACACTATATTGACTAACGTCATATTTTAGCATAGCGTCTAATCTGTTAATGACTTCAGGAGCTGTTGGCCTTTAATATAGATTTCCAGAAGGAAGCAGCTTTGCATATGCACAAAACTTATTCATGAAAGCCAGAACTCTCTAGTAATATCTAGTCATGGAAACCCCGAAATACTGGTAGCAAGCGCCGATGTAGTGAAATGGCAAAGATTGGAGCCTCACTACGAACCTGGCCTTAAGCCATGAAACACTCTCTCCCATTTCTCTCATATACTTATTGGGAATTAATTTGTAACCAGTTGTAAATAAATTGTTCATATTGGCATAAGGTAATTATTTAACGGTAATTATACTGTTAAAGTTTAAATGCTTTGTTTAATTATTTCGATCCACGTAGTTAGGGCTCAAGACTTTTTATAGTTGATTATTACACCAGATGCTATTTTACTTTTTTGTTTTGGAAAGAAGATCAGAAATAACCAAGAATTTTTTCCATCCACTAGTCAAAATGAAGTTGGATACAGGATTAAAAGGATATTACTGACAATGATGCTGAATTTACTGGTTGACAAATAAAGGATTTCAGCATTCAAAACGGAATTCAACATATTTGGACAAACACGACCTTAAAATGAATGGGCCGAACGTGGAAATACTCTGACTGTAGAAACAGTTCGTTCTTTATTCCAGCAAGCCAAATATTCAGAAGAATTTCGAGCGTTTGCAGCCAAGGACTGCACTGCCTGCAAGTGAAGTTCTAATGACCAGATGAGCGCCACATAGAAACTGACCAATTGGAAGACATCGCAGAAGTTTTGGAAGTGCACGTTACTACCTCACACCTTCATACGAAGACAAAATAAACTCTCATCAAAGGAATTAAAGCAGCTATATTTCTTGGCTATGGAACATTTCGATCTGGATATTTCTTCGATCTGGATAATCCTCTTAGAAATGGGTTTCTAAACTCCAGTAATGTAATTTTCTGGTAAAACATTCCAGGAATAATCTTCTGAACAACTATACATATTAAACATTACCTGGAAGAAAATCAAAAGGGAAGAGACAGGATTCGTGGCAGCCGGTGGGAAATTAAATAAATACGTTGATTTTGACCGGTCATATTCCCAAGTTGTGAGAACTGAGTCCATTCGCCCCATGATTTTAATAGTGCCTACATGGTGCCCTCATGATTCGTTGTGCCTACCTTTGGAATTTCAAATGCAATGAACCTGTATACCCAACTTTACCACCTAGTTTTCCGTCAGAAATTAGAGGGGAGGAACAGTCAACGTCAAGATCATATACCCTTTTCAAAGTCTAAAAAAATCAGTTTATGGATTTCCTTTTCCAGGACGGAACTGGTATCTCAAGGCTGTTGAGATTTTAGTGTTGCTTTGCAACAATCTGCATATGACCTTTATTATAATGTTCTTGAAGTAAATGACTTTCATTTTCTTCAACAATCCAGACAAAGATGGATATTTTGTTGGTAGCTTCTCAGTTACACATAGTACTTGAAGTTCGTGTCTTTCAAAGTGGCGTTACTATTTGTAAACATAACTACGTCAAGAAGATTATAAACAATTTAACATGACTGATTGCAAAGCAGTACTACTCCATGTAAACCATATGTGAAACTTATTATTTCCATGATTTAAAACCTGTTGATACGTTATTCTACCAAAAAATGCTTGGGTCAGTTATGTATTCTAAATAAAAAAACAGATTTAGCATTTGCTATTTCCAGCTATAATATGTATGGGCTTCGTCCAATACAGGTTCATTTTACAGCATTAAGACGAATCTTGAGACTTTTAAAGGGTACACAAACACTTTCTGGTACATTATGAACTAAACCTAATTAATGTATTGAGGGGTTCCTCCGATGCGTGTTGGGACATGCATGTTGGGGTTGCATGTTAAGGGTTCCAACGATGCATGTTGGGGATGCATGTTGGGATGCATGCAAATCTGTATCAGGAGAATGGATATTTGTTGGAAATACTGCTATTAGCTGGAAAACAAATAACCTTGCATATAACAACAGTCCCAAATTGCTATTGCTTCCTTTATCTTATTTCCCGGCACAGCCAGAACATCTACTACAAAAATATTACCCGCTTCAAACTCCAACTTGAAAAATTAAAAATTTTCTAACTAATCTGATCTGTCCTCCTGTCCGGGGTTTTTAATTTTTGCAGGAGGCAGCGATATATAATAGAATCTAGATTTGGGTTTTCTTGAACATCGCTATGATGTTTGGCGCTGTGGCAGCCTGGAACACTGCACTGTGACTGAAGTTGGCGCTAATGACTTAGCTGTCGACGCACTAGGCAGAGATGAACTCGATTACTGAACCTACTAATGACTTAGTTCCAGTCACAGGTTTACTACCTGAGCTTTACGAGGAGTATGTTAGCTACCTAGTGGTTGTATTCAGTGATAGTTTAGGAAACATGGAACTATGGGAAAATGATGGCAACGCAGCTGCTCAACATTAGAGTTAATCACGTACGGGGGTGGCGGGTGGGAGAAAGTCTTTATATTATGGTGCGTCGACAGCTAAGTCATTAGCACCAACTTCAGTCACAGTGTAGTGTTCCACGCTGCCACAGTGCCAAACGTCATAGCGATGTTCAAGAAAACCCAAATCTAGATTCTATTATATATCACTGCCTCCTGCAAAAATTAAAACCCCCGGACAGTAGGACAGATCGAAAAATTTTAACTTATCAAGTTGGAGTTTGAAGCGGGTTATATTTTTTTAGTAGATGTTCTGGCTGTGCCGGGAAATATGATAAAGGAAGCAATAGTAAAGTACTTTGGGACTGTATGAGAGTGAGTAGTTTTTGGTTTATTGTACGACGTTTTATCATGTAGCCTAAAGGTGGGAAGTGTATTGAATTTTACATATTTTGTGAGCTGGGTTCATTGATGTTAGCTGAATATTTACTGAAAACATATCAACAGATTTTTCCAATAACTATAACAGTATATGTTAACCTATGTTGTCTTACGAAGTTGAGTTGACCTCTAACAGACGTTTGGCAATGATTTAAAACCAAATGTTTAGGAAGGTCGTTTTCCCAAACATTTTACATCTGGCGGCTTATGACAAAGCTTATATCTTTGTTAACTGTTTTGCATCTGGTAACAATTGATTGATGCATTTGTACTCTTTTCTTCACCTTTGTTTTGCAAGTCCTCAATTTACTGTATTTAAATCATGCAATAAACTCTGACTACTCACATAATTTACTGTTGGGGTGCTTTAAGATCCATGCCTCAACAAACTGGCTGCATTTTTTTTACAGTCCTCTTACAACAATTCAATCAAGTAGGCCATGTTGATTTTTACCCTTTCAACTGGACTTATTGCAAGTATTTTGATCGCAAAAATACAAACTTTTTTTTTACTATTCTCTCTTATGGAGCTATTAAGTTATTTAATGGTACAATAAAAAATTAGTTTGGTCAAGAGAGCGGAGCCATATACATCGAATAACAATTTGTTAAAATGTGCAAATTTTCGTTTAGCGTGTTAGTTTCGAACTGATCATTTTATACATCTGTCATTTGACTCAATAAAACCTTCTGAGCCCTTCAGTTATGGGTACATGTAACTCTGGATGACGCACCATCGGACATTTTATGTTTAACAGTCTCCTAACAATATTGTTGAGATGTGAAAGTTTTATAGGAGACTTTCAGACAGAAAACGTCCTATGGTACGTTACCCCGAGTTTCTTGTAACTGATGGCAGGAAAGCTTTGGTGTGTCAACCGATAGAAGTATAAAATTTTAATTTGAAAATAAAACGCTAAACGAAAATGTGCACATTTTGACAAAATTGTTAAGTAAACTGTTAAAATTAACGTTTGCCATGTGGTGAGGCTACGTTTAAGTTATGATCTGCGTAAAGGCGTGGGCAAAACGGTCTACACCTTTAACAATGAACTATTGCGATTAAAAAATGCGTTAATAAGTGTAAATATTTTTTCTTGCAGAAAATACCTTCATGTATGCAAGTAAAATTTGGTTACATAAGTACCAAAAATTATGATGCTGCTCATAAATATAAAAAAAAAAATTATAGATAGCTCGTTATTTATTTATTTTCTTTTTATTTAGTGTGTCATATAATGTATGTGTTTGGTGGCTTTTTACTGGGCTAAAGGTGAAGAAGATGCAGACAGGGATAAGCAATCATTACGATAACCAATCCAAACGCAACTAAAACGACAGCGATAGGGCGAGCATGTTCATTCTTTTCATAGCTGATGTGAAAAAGGAGAAGCATGTGGCACGGTACAAAGCAAAAGGAGGAGTGGTAGACAATGTGAAGGGCGATTATGAAGTATCATTCAGTAACAGTAGCAATATTATGACATGTTTTGTTGAAAGAAAACTATGGGCTATCAAACTACGGGCTATGAGAAAAGGGAAGCACGTTCATTCTTTGTACTGTATCAATGAAAAAGGGAAGCACGTTCATTCTTGGCACGGTACAAAGAAAAAGAAGGAGCGGTAGACATTGTGAAGGGCGATAATGAAGTATCGTTCGGTAACTGAAGGAAAACTATGGGCTATCAAAATTTGGGCCCCAGCAGAAACAATCGCCAGTGCTACAACAAACGGGGCAGTGTGGCAAACATGGCTTGCTGCTAGACCTGCGACCTGTCCTATTCTCTATTTGCAAATATTTTTAAACTGCTGAGTGAATTGGAGACTGCTCAAATATTTATCCACAGTGACGATCGCAACCTGTAATGAATGTAAAACTTCAATAATTTTGTACTAGAACTTCTCGAACTACTAAAAACACTTAGGCCCATCATAATAGGCCTACGTGTTTTCAGCATGCACTTCTAGAAGTTTTAGCATGGACTTAAAACAGTTCTAGAACGACTTAGAACTGCAAGAAGTTCTGCCAATGCTTTACTGACGAATGTCTTTCCACGCTCTTCATAAGCTCTAATATTGTTCGTCTTTCTTGTTTCCTTCCAGGCTGAAGAGTCAGGCTTCGTTACTGATCCAAAACAATACGCTACAAATGTTCTGCCACTGTACAAAGAAAAAGTAAGTTTGAACTAGTTATAACTGCAAATCTCCTCTAAAAAATATTAATGATACGTACAACAAATAAAGTCTTTCTAAAATTACCTAAGTGTAAAGCAGCAAGTTTAGCCACCAAATACAAACGTAGTATATGTCACCCACGTTAGCTTACTACATTGCGATATTTTTTTTTAGGTTCCACATTACACACCCGTTGGCTGATAGGCTACATAGGTCACCAATATTAGTTGGAGTGATGGATTTTCTTCTTAACCATGAGTATTTTTTTCTTTTGTGTTTTCAGTTTCAGCGTGCAGTCAATGATTCTATTTATCTATGTTGGAAGGGAGAAGCAGTGGAGGTAACTCATCATAACAGACGCAGTGATTTTTTTCGGTGTAAAAGTTATGTCTAATGCTTTCAGTATGCCCATTTCTGGTGAATTCCATATACCTCTAAATAAAGACAAGCTGTAAAACGAATACTGCTGAGTTAAAAAGGCCAATAAGTTAAAAAACCAATACTGGAAGTTAAGTAAGCTGTAAGAAAAATACACATAAAACCTTACTAATCACCAACCAAGTCCGTAAATATTGGCGTCGTACAATTTTTTTCAATCTCTACGTTTACATGACCATGATTAAAAGGTCCCAGTCTCTTCTGTTGATCGTGCAACTCGCTATTCACAGCAATGTAGATTAAATTTAGTCTGTTCGCAGCGTTTGCTCTAATCTGCCACTACCGGATGAAAGCGGCTCCCATGAAGTGGTTTGGCATTTGGATGTGAATCGTCAATATCCAAACTGTTTCAGTTGGAAGCACATTTGGTGGACCTCTATTAAACCTCCTCTCGTAATTGACTTCTCGTAATTTGTATTAGTTGCCACTCGTATCTTGGGCAAATGGTTGTGAAAATAATTGATAGGTTACAGGCTTATTAACTGGTCCAATTTTCTACAGGAAGGTTTAACGTAGTTGGGTACGCTCACTATACCCAACAAGCGGCTACAGAGACTGCCCAGTCGTACCGACCTTCTGTACAGTTCTCCACTTCCAATGCCGAGGCGCACACCTTTAACCGTCTGGCTTCAACCCCGCACGTCCTTGGTGCAAAGTACACC
>JAHWFP010108159.1:10627-28375 GCA_023313725.1 Lithobius niger
AAATACCTAATTATGTGCAAATTGTGGCTTGTCGAAAACAGCAAAGAGGTGGTGGTGTTGTGGTATTTATCAAAATGGGAATACACATATTATCACAGGAAATTATCACATTTAACAATAATGACTCCTTAGATATTCTAATTGATTATGAAGGAGATATTTTCAATATTATTGCTATGTATAGAATGCCATCTTCTAGTAGAATAAAATTTTTGTATGAACTAAAAGTAGTTTTAAAGGAGAAAATTAGAGAGAAAAATGTTAACACTATTATTATTGGCGATCTTAATTTTAATCTACTCAAAGAAACTCAAGACATTTCAGAGAAATTTTATATTGAAAAGTTCGAGAATCTTATGGGATCAAATGGATTTTGCATGCAAATTAATTCTGCAACAAGGGAAGAATACAAATTAAACAAAATTACTAGATCATGCCTTGATGTCATCTACACAAAATTTAAAAAAATTTATCTGTAATAGTTTTGTTGTAAAAATGAAAGTTGCGGATCATTACTATACTGCTGTAAATATTCTGAACAGTAGGTTGATTGAAGCTGAGCTAAAAAAAAACTCGACGATTAACAAAAAACTAAATCATGTTAACATCATAAAACAATTGGACAATGTTGATTGGAATATTTTGGATAAATATACAAACCCTAATGACATGTATAATGAGATTGAAAAAATTATTCAAGACATTTATAATGAAAATACTACAGTTGTTATTAAAAAAGCAGCAAAAAAAACTATGAAAAATGAATGGATGAATAAAGAACTATTAGCAATGATTAATCACAAGAACAAATTATGGTCAAAAATAAACAAATCAGTAAAGCCATCTGAAGAGTTAAAAATGGAATACAAACTGTGCAAACGAAATTTAACCAAAAAAATTATGACTACTAAAAACGAATTTTACATGAATTTTTTTACTACACACAAAAAGGATAGTACTAAAGTTTGGGATAAACTGAATTATTTGATGGGCAAAAAAATAAAACCCAATCTTGATGACCAAATTAAAAATTCATTTGTTGAAGAAATAACAGAAACTCTTTGCAATAAGTTTGTTAAAAATTTTACTACAAAAATCACAAACTTAAAAAGAAATAATCCTAAAAAGAATTTGATTGCAGTCACAAATGAATTTAAATCTATTAAAAACACAATAGCAGTTTTGGCCCCTACTGAGTATGAAATCAGGGAAATTTTAAACAATATTGCTGTTAAAAAATCTACTGGCTATGATGGTTTTTATATGGAGCATTTTGTACAAACTAAGGCAAATACATCAAAACTTATTTTGAAACTAATTACTGTGATTATTGAGACAGAAATTTGGCCAGAAAATCTCAAGAAACAAATTTTAAGACCAATTTTTAAGAAGGGTAATAAAGCAGATATAAATAATTACAGACCAATTGCTCTACTTCCAGTGCTGAATAAAATTGTAGAAAAATTTTTCGCTACAAGAATAGAACGATTTTTGAATAGATTTCAATTGTTTAACAAGAACCAATTTGGTTATCAAAAAGGAAAAGGCACAGTCAATGCATTAACTTATATTAATAATCATGTTGCAAGAGCATTAAATGAGGGAAAATACGCTGCTGCTATTATGATAGATCTGCAAAAGGCATTTGACACACTAGATAAGGACATACTTAAGGAAAAATTAATTCTTTATGGAATACGTGGAAAAATTTTAAACATTATAATGAGTTATCTTACAAACAGAATGTGTAGCGTGAGAATCGATAACAAACTGGGAGAATGGTGTAACATTGATTATGGTGTACCTCAAGGCTCTATTTTGGGTCCACTTCTTTTTTTAATCTATGTTAATGACCTTAAAGAAATAGAATGGAATACATATATTACATTATATGCAGGTGATATTTTTATGTTATCTATCCATCTTGATAAGGAAGTCATGATCAATAATTTACAAACCGATTTCAACTTAATTAATAATTACTTTATGCAGAACGAATTGTACATAAGTGTTGAAAAAACATGCTTAATGCCAATTACAACGTCTCACATGAACACAGAAAACATTGAAATTGTTGCTCATCACTCAGACTGCCAAATCAGGAATTGTTCATGTAAAAAATTAAAAAAGGTGTCACAATCTCGATATTTGGGCTTGGAAATTGATAAAAATTGGAAATTTTATTACCATGTTGAAGAACTGATCATGAAAGTCAGAAAATTTTACCAACTTTGTACAAAGTAAGAGACTCCTTAAACATTAGCAATAAGAAACTTATGTATGAAGCCTGTGTTTTATCCATTGTTAGATACGCATGTACTGTGTATGCATCAACAACTTCTGGACTTATTAATCGTTTACAAAAAATACTTAATAAAGCAGCAAAAGTTCTTTTTGGCAATAAGAATAATGAAAAACACACTAAAGATATTTTTAATGAAAATAGGCTAATGACTATACAACAATTAACGGAATATACAGTTATAGTGCAATACTATTTTAACATGGAATGGAAAATACCTATTACTAGAAGCGTTAGGAATAACAATAATTGGTTGGTTGTACCCTTTTTTAGAAACTCTTACGGGAAAAGAGGTATGAATTTTGTTGTCCCAACTATTTTTAACAAATTGCCACCAGAAATTAGAAAATTAAACAATATCAATAAAGTGAAAAAAGAAGTTAAAGAATGGCTATTTAAATGATTTGATGGGTTGAATTTCCAAAATATAAAACTTGTTAACTAATGTCATTACTATTATTTTAATTTTTCATTTATTTAGAAAAATTGTAATTGTGCTGTACATTGCCTAAGCTATAACATTTGTACTAATTTTACTATTTATTATACATTATCAATTCTATTATCTTATATATTATTCATTTGTTATTTATTTTTGGTGTTGTAGATTTCATAGGATATAACATTTGTGCTAATGTATTGTGTAGCTAATTGAAGGGGAAAAAAATGTACTCTATATAATAATTTTACTTGCCTAAACCAGCACATACAGACTCGAAAGAGACTCGTGCTTCTCACTGTAAATCGTACTTAATGTACTTACTTACTGTATTAAATTATTATTATTATTATTATTATTATATTATTATTATAAATGATGATAGGATGATCACACGTAAAGTTGAAGTTTGGAGGGGAAAACGGAATGTAGTTAATGGCAAGGAGATTGCGAGTAAGTTGAAAAGTAAGGGGGGAGGGATCGAGGCTTAATGGCGCGATTAGGGTAGAGCAGAAAACGAATGGCGTGTCACCATTTTGGATTTGGCTTGCCGTCGTGTTTATTACCATTTAGTAAGGTATATTAACATTTAGTAAGGCGCCACTGACTATTTTCAAGATGATTTAATGAGTAAAGATTGTAGGGGCGATAGATTTGAGAGCAATAATTGAAAAGTGGAAGGAAGTTTTGAATAAGACTCTAAAAAGGAAGCGATGAGGTCTGAAAAACCCTTGAGACTAACATGTGCCCTGTGAAACGCTTTAGAGATGACACTTATAGAATGAAGATTGAAATTGAGGGAATTGTCAACAATGAGACCGAGGTGTGTACGACTAGCGACAGGAGCAATAAGCCTACCAGATAGACAGTAAGGAAAGTAAGGATTATTATGACCAAAGTAAATAACATGGCATTTAGTAGTGTTAAAGGGAAGGGGATTGACAGTCTGCCAGTCGAAACACGTTGGATGTTATCCTGAAGCAAGTGTCAGGAGGTGAAGAAGTTTCGTTATCGGTGAAACAAACATTTGAAATTGGATAAGAGACGGTAAGTCAGAAATAAAAATGTAAAAAAGTAGAGGGCCAAGAATGGGGACTTGAGGAACATCGGAAGTCACGTGAAGCGTGGCAGCACATAACAATAAACAATAGGCTATATAAATCGTATAGTAAAGTATATATAAAGCGTACGAATAAATTGCGTAAAAAGTATAAAAGAGTGCATAAATCGTACGGTAAATCGCATGTAAAGTATGTGGTAAATAGTTTATTAAAACGTAGGCTATATATAGTAAGTCGCATATAAAACTTGTAGTAAAGTGTATATAAACCGTATAGTAAAACTTATACGGCATAAAGTATGTAGTAAAGAGTATATACAGGATATAGTGAAGCTTATATGAAGTATGTAATGTGTATAGCTAAATGAGCCCGATTTTGAACCGTAATAGACGTTTCAGAAGCCGAAAAAAGTTTAGTAAGGGGTGGGAAGCCCTGAGAATTCGATCTAGAAACTTCACACAATTTTTGGCCAAATCATAATTAACAGTGAGTCCCATAGCTGCTGAATGGGCATGTTAGTCTCTCAACGTACGCTGACCGGCAGATTTAGAAGGAACCTCCTTAGTGTTTGATTTTTTCTTATTGTAGTATCAATGAAACCATATTAAACACATTTTAAGAATAAAGTGATTCAAACAAATTTGTTAAAACCATTGTATAAATTCAGTAACGAAAAATCCTTTGCAACCACGCAATGTTTATCATGTTTTAGCAATGTTTTGCAAGTCTTTAACACTTTTGTACAAGATGACAGTTATCAAAACATCTACATTGATCTTACAAGCTCAAGTTATTTCCTAACAAAAAAAGTTCTCGCAACATTTCAGAGACTGTTTCGATCAGTTTCATCGCAGCAGCACAATGGGTCTAGAGCTTCGCATCAACACATTGGTTTAAACTGATGAGAGGCACTCTTCATTGTAGATCATTGTGTTCGATTGGTTGTTGTGGCTTCGGGCATCCAATCTGACTGCTGCGCCATATCAAACCCCGATATTACATACTCTAAAAACTACTGATTTTGATTCAGTTCTTTAAAAACTCTTGTAAGATAAAAAAATTCGTTGTCTGTCTCGATAACTACAACTTTGAATCATGGTGCCAGTTGAAACAATTCACTTTTGCTGTACATGCCAATTGTTAACTACTCTTAATTTGACAAGCAGCTTAAGAACGGTACCAGGTATTAATTACGATTCATTCCAACCTTTGATTTCAATCTTAGCAGTTGCTAGTGATTACGGCCCTTTTTAATTAGCACTATTCCAAAACTCTATTTCACATTATGCCTATCCAAGTTTAACTTATATAATTAACGACCTACTCATGGTGATTTGAATTAAAATCAGTGGTTCTTGGAGTCGGTAAAATCGAGGTTTGAGGTAGCTGGCGCAGCAGTTAGATTGCCTGCCTGAAGTCGCAACAACCAGTCGGGAGCAATGACCAACAACGAGCAGCACCTCTCGTCAGCTTAATACATAATGCGAAGCGCAAGGACTCTTCGTGCATCTACGATTAAACGGGTCGATACAAAGCATTTATTTTATTTTTGGCCGCTACATCTGCCATTTAGATTTTCCAAGTATTTCATTTTAGGATCAAAGTCTTAGTCGACGGGTAGAACTTGGTCAAAAAGCTTTTTGCCCGATATACGACTTCAAATGGCCGTAAAACTAAGCGGAAATACTAAAAATGTATTTCTTATGGAAATGTAAAACTTTTTCCCATAGCAATTACGATATGAAAAGCAGAAAAACCATTAATAAGGTCCCACTATATTTATGGCCTTATAAGGTTTACGTGTGTCTTAGGCTTTGTCGGGATGTCCACCGGACACGTATTATTTACGATGGGAAAGCAATCAGTCTTCGTTTCGTGCTGCTGTTGTCGTTTTGCCCATTCACGTATACTTCGTGTTCATTGCGTAAGCAAAATGCGTTGATCATTGTTGCTGTATTGAAGCAACAGTCATGGGGCAGACAACCCAGTTTCGGTTCGTGCTCTCTAAAAGAAAGTTAACCCAGTTTGGGTTCATGCTCCCTAGAGTAAACAACAACAGCAAACAACCTTAAAACAGCACCGAGATTGACTGGTAACTTTGAATTTACGCTTTCTAACCCCCAACCAAGCAATAGGAGCGTCATACTCTTAACTGCTAAACTTCAACATTCCGGATAACGTTAAGAATTTATTTTCGTGAAGTTATATAACTAATAATTACTAATTAAACAAATATCAATGATATTTGCGCCTTTTTTTTCAACAAGAAATGTATTTGTGTCACTAATCGTGACTTTATGTTGTCTCCCGATCAAACGAAGTTTCAGCCTTTTCTGTCGCATTGTTATTTTTCATCACCTGTCTGAAAGCAGCCAAATTCCCTTATATTACCTCAAAGACACAATTGTTTGGTGGACGCCATGCTCATACTTATTTTATCTGGAGAGGGCGGACGTTGACGTTATCGTTCAATTTTGGCGGGCGACATGCTAGTATGTGTCTCAATGTTTGATCTTTGTAAACCTTGAGGAACAAGGTATAAACGTCAAATGATGTGGTCGAAAATGAAAAAAAACTTCGAATGTTGATTCGGAGCTTTGTTTGCAGTTGTGGAGTTACAGGGCCAAGGACGTGCAATAAATGCCCGTTCTCTTCAATATTTTCGTCCCATCCCAGCTTGGGCCCTCCCCCATGACTAGAAATTTAAAGCATTAATTTTTCTGTCAAAGTGGTGAGGCTGCTAGGACATAAAGAAGCTTGAGCCATTCAACTGTTCCCTCATATCGCTGCAAACAACTAACTTGAAATAAAAATTATGGTACAAGAATATGACTCATTATGCTGAAATCTGCTTAGAACATTAGGTAAAATAAACAATTAAAAATATTTCTGGTGGTTAGACTATATTTATAACGTAGCTCTAATCGAAAATAACTCTAAATTCGGCAACATGTTTTCGTATTCAGAAGCAGACGGGAAAACCCACATAAATAAGCACTGAACATGACTTGACTAATTTCGTCGTGATCTTCGGGACTCGAAATATCCTCCTCCCTCTCATATCTATGTTTATGGTTCTGTTCACGCTTTTACCAACACACAATTTTCGGTGTCGTGTTAAGGCTTCATCTTCCAATGTTCTAGGAGTTGAATGCGTTTTTTAATGACTTTGCGAATTTACTGAAGACGTTTGCTTCATAACGGCACGGTTTAGTTGGTTAAAAAAATGTGCTCAAGGTTGATAAATGTACACTAAGAAGCACTATGTATTACACGAGTAAACACATTACCTTATATTTGAAATAGTCAGGCGGCAGAGGCGGTAAAATTCAAGGAATTATTCACTTTTTCATAAAAGCATGAAAATCGGCATGATGAATGTGCATGCCTGTAAGATCATTTTTAGATATGGAGCCACTTCGAAATTTACCCAGGCACCCTTAAATCCAAGATTGCGGTTGAAAAACTTTTTTTTGTGCGTGGCTATAACTCCTTAACCATCAAAAAATTAAAAGCATAATGTGAAACAAAAACGTTCAGTACACAATTTTGGACAGGAAAGGTGATATACATCTTTTACACAAAAGCATCCATTCATCCCCAAAATCGTATTTCAAATATATCATCCTTAATTCTTGCAAATGCTCTTTTTTCAAATTGTCGGTTTCAAAATGCATTTGCAAGCCTTCTACTATCTCGAAATGGACAGGCTTAGGATATTTTGAAGGGTGGGGGATCTTTTATTTCTCTCACTCCTAACCAAAATTGACAACTGGGGACTGTCCTACGCACATTTAAAGAAGAAGAGGTAATTTTTTTTTCAATGGCGTAGGAGCGAAAGCGTATGCAGATTTTCAAATCCAAAGTCTTCTTACGATCTCGCTATTAGCCCGAAATAGATATGCCTAGGATATTCTGAAAGACTGGCATTTATTCTTTCCATCAATTCTAATCGAAATTATTTATCTTATCAAGAGACCGTCCTACGGCCATTTAAAGGTGACGAGGAACGGCGTAGTGGCGAAAGCGTATGGTGAGTTTGGAATTCAAAGTGCTATTGTGAGCTCTCTAATAGGCCGAAATGGACATGATTCGGATATTCTGCAAGATAGAAATGTGTTCTTTCAGTCAATCCTAACCGAAATTGTTTAGCTTAGCAAGGGACCGTCTTACGCCCATTAAAAGGTGACGAGGTAATGGCATAGCTTCGAAAGCGGATGATAAGTTTCGAATTCAAAGTGCTATTGTGAGCTCTGTAATAGCCCGAAACAGACATGCTTAGAATATTCTGAAAGATAGGAATGTATTATTTCCTTCAATCCTAATCTAAATTGTTTAGCTTTGCAAGGCCCCGTCAGTAGTGTGATAGTGTGGGATTCGCCCAGGAACAGGAACAGACAAGATGGCCCTTCCCCCATGTAAACCGGAAAGGCCACCATCTTGGGGAAGACCATCAATTTGGAAGGTCATGACGTCACATCCGGCCCGCCATTTTGAGTAACGTCACTTCCAGTCTTTAAAGGAACCAGAAATGCCTCCATATTGAAGAGTGGAACCGGAAATGCCACCATTTTCCTAAGATGGCCCCCGTTTCAGTTTCAATTTCCGAAATTATTTCAAATGCCCATAACTCGGGAAACCGATCGAAATTCGGCCACCCTTTCGATAACCCCACCGGGGGTCCCAGCTAACGGATGGCATACCCAAAAAAGCGGCACTCGAAAAGCGGCCACCCCAATAACTCAGGAACCATTGGTCCTAGAGCAAAACGGTTCAGAATTTAGCATCCCCAGGCTGTTCCCTACACATGGCTCTCCTCATAATTCGGGTACTCAAATTTTGGCTAGTTGGCCCACCCCAATAACTCAAGAACTGTCGGTTCTAGACCAAAACCGTTCGGGATTTGGCATCCCCAGACTGTATCCCACACGCGACCCTCCCCGCCCCATCTTTTGACTTAACTGGCTGTAACTCGGGACCGATGGTACTAGAGCTAAACGGTTAGAAAGTTGACTTTCCGCTGCGCTTTACCTGCACTACGTACCGCGTGGCTGCCACCTAGTTCATTTTTGTAAATAACCTACCGTAACTCAGGAACTGTTGGTCTTAAAGCGGCACGATTCGGAATCCGGTCTCCCCTTCGGTCGAGCCACCGCGAAGTTCATTTCACTGCTACTGGCTTCCCACTCGTATCATTGTGGTACTGAGCTCCTCCGCCACGTCAAGGCTGCAGTTACCGGAGGGGTAGAATGGGATGGGATAGGAAGGGTTGGAAATAGGAAAGGGGCACGACCGCCTGCCCACCTAGGTTGGACCTGCCGGAGACCGAAGTACTCCGATGGTATAGCCGGTCGTGTTGGAAATGTGGGTTAAAGCCTAATAATGTCAAGGACTGAAATAGGGCATCCTAGGACGATCGCTAGGACGCAGGTGTTGAATTATATAGGTTTCGAAATCGTGGACCTCAGATTTGTTCACACGCCCCACGCCCCGGAACGACCACATCCTCGCACACCTTACCTCCCCCCGCTTAACCCACTTCACAGTAACCGGGTCGCATCGCCGCCAGGTGAAGGAAGAAATCGCTTCGAGACGGTACCATCCTCAATACCGGAATGGTTCCTGGTATCGTTTTTCACCCTTCTTCTTTGAGTCGCTCGTAAGCTCCGGATTCATCAACAGCTCCATCTCTGGAAACTATGCAAGGCTCCGCAACCACCTCCCAGCTCAAAATCTTCGGCTAAGTCACCGGATCAAGCAGCTGTGGAATGAGGGGAGATGAATCTTTGGGACAGTACCCACATTGATTGGGGAAATCACAACAGCATGCCATCTCGAGTTGGCATAAAGCAAAATCTGTTTATACACGACTAAGCTTTACATATGAAAAGTTTTTCAATCGACCCTACGCAACGTATCGAGGAAGTGCGGACCCGCGGCCGTAACTCGGGAACCGCTAGTGCTAGAGCAAAACGGCTCGGGATTTGGCTTCAAGAGTGTATCCTATGCCACCGAGTTCCTTTTGAGAATAACCGGTCATAACTCGGGAACCACTTGTCCTAGAGCGAAACAGTTCGGGATTCAGCTTCCCGAGTGCGCCCCATACAGCTACCAAGTTCATTTTGCGATTAACCGGCCATAACTCGGGAACGGTAGGTCCTAGAGCAAAATGCTTTGTAATCTGATCCCCCTTAAACCCCAGACCTTAGTGACTCCATCACAAGTCAGCTGCCAAGTTCATTTTCTCGCTCCATCACAAGACTGCCGCCGAGTTCATTTTTTGGTTTCCCTCGTATCATTGGGTACTGAGCCGCTCCACCACCTCAAACAGATTAGTATACCCTTTATTAAAACTATACAGTATGGCCAAGTAATATTGCCCGCATGTTACCTCATTGTCCGTTTGTTTCCTCCTCGGGTTCCAGACGACTTTCCTATTTCCGAGGTAACTGTAGAGTTCTGCAGGCAGTTTTAAGCCGAACGAATCGAAGTACAGGGCGCTCGAACTTCTCTTTGTGGTAATACATGGTCCAGTGAGTTCCATCCCCGTCTCTCGAGTCCTGCAAGTTCAGAATAGCGCATTCGGACGCTCTGGGACGTGCGGGGAGCAGGTCTTTCGAATAAACTCCTCTGAATGAGCAGATCCCCAACGTTTAAGCGTATCCAGCGAGGTCCAAGTTCGTTAAGGTCCTTTTCATGGGAACCCTGGCTTCAGATAAAACCCTTGACCACAACGCGGGACTTTTTTTCTTCCCAGTCCGCCACACGTTTTCGAAGCGGCTAGGGCTTCCATCTTGGCAATGTGGTGCTTTATTTCTTCGAGCTGTCTCGAGTTGGCCTTGGGGTCATTGACGGCCTTGGCTATTCCTGCCGCTCCGCCTCCTACTGCTCCAAGGGCGGCGATGATTGGGATCAGTAGTGGAAGATAGCTACCTTTCCGGATTTGGGTACGCGAGAATTTAAGATTCAATCCCCGGCCCGTAGCTCGAGCCTTTCGAATTCTCGACTGCTGCCTTTTACTGACCGGTAGAGATACGTTGGTCTTCCGCTTCGACTGGGAGTTGGACAGAAAAACGCTCGATGTTTTTCCGGCCTTTGTCGAAGCATGCCCCGCTCCTGGGAAACCGATAACTGAAGGGGGGTAGGGGAATACATAATTAATGTACTTTTTATTTATCTTTTTCCCCCACCTCACGTCATGACTTCAACTTTGCTCCTGTCCAACTTGAGGGTCATAAGCCGATTGCTGATAACCAAGGCGTAGCATCGAGTGCTAGCCGGTACTTGAGCTCCGAATTTAAACCTCAGCGTCACGTCGATCACCCTCAATTTAAGCCTCTCGTTTGGTTTTGAGTAGTCTATGCAGATCAGGGGAAAGATCTTACCGAAAGTCGAAACATCGAAAGCGGGTCCCGTTACCGGCTCCCCGTAATACTGCTTCCTTACAGTGGAATAAGTCTTCATACACGTTCGAGATGTTTTTGCTGGCAAAATCCGCATTTATTTCGAGAAAGGAATATCCCTCCGAGTTCAGAGTCACGTGGGCATCCATTAGACTGCAGTAGTAGAAGAAGGTCGGATTTTTTTTCTGATCCGTTTTTTCTGGAACCCGATTATTACGTATCTCGGCTTCTCAATAGAACTCGCCGTGATCAATCTCCAAGTACAGCTAGTCGTGGTGGGCAAATCGAGCATGTCCGAGTAGCAGCGTCTGAAAGCCATGGGTACGATGATTCCGGCATCCACAAGTCCTTACAGCCTATTCTTCAGCGCGTTCGAAGGGGTTACGTGGGGAAGGCACCAGGACAGTTGCTCTAGAACTATCTTTCCCGGGGCTACTCCGGTGTCTCGGAAGATGGCATTCGTGTCCGCAGCCCGCATTAGGATCAACGTTTGACGAACCCCGTAAATCACTTTCGCGTGTTCTTCAAAGAATCCCAGGAGATGGGAGAGGGGGAAGGATCCTTTAGGGGACTGGGCACTTAGAAGAACGAATCTCTTGTGTTTGAAGACGAAGTTCGTTCCATCGTCGGCCTTACTGGAGCTGGCACCGTCGAGGAACCATCCCCTATTCGCTATGTGGGCCTGGTCTTGCGGGCCGTAGGAGACGAATCCCTTAATGGTGCTGGCAAATCCCGGGTGATTGA
Organism: Lithobius niger; assembly: GCA_023313725.1. Classification (NCBI taxonomy): domain Eukaryota; kingdom Metazoa; phylum Arthropoda; class Chilopoda; order Lithobiomorpha; family Lithobiidae; genus Lithobius; species Lithobius niger. Next base: position 22,577 of record JAHWFP010108159.1, read on the forward strand.
TCTTGCCCACGGTCTTGTCCCCTATCTGGTACTTGATGTTCGAGAAGAGGTAGGCTATCGCGTTGTTCATGAGAGCTATCTTGTCGATGGCAGCAAAAGCCGACCAATCGCTTGCTTTTACCTCGGCACTCTTCACGTACAGGTAACTCCGGTGAGGATGGGTGAAGAGATCCTGGTTCTGAACCACTATTGTAAGTTCCGAGTTAACACTCTTCAAGCTCGTCCCGACTATCGGGGTGTAGTAGTGGTAATTATACTCTACCACGGACTCGTCCAGGGTAAAAGGCTCCAGGACATTTAGGTATCCTTCTACGGTCTCCACTTCACGTTGATGATGAGGCTCTCAAGATAGGCCGCGTTCGATGGGGTCAGGACTTGCCGACGTTTAGCTCGGGTTTCGGTAGGCTGCGGGGGTTACTGTGTGGAGGATGATTTGTTGGGTTTGAAGTCCAACATTTAATGGATGCTAATTCTACCCTTTTATATGCGTAAAATATTACATCTACCGCTTCCTCAAGTGCAGTCTAACGGTCACGGTCTCGCCCCTCAAATTAAGCGGACGATCGTACTGGTCGGTCAGTCACATTTTGATCGAGTGAATGGCGTTGCTAGTTAGGGTAAATAGATCAAGTTGCGGGGGGATTGCACTCGCTTGTATCTGGTGCGCAATTCAGAAAGAACGAGTATAGGGTCGGTTGCCTCGACCCGTTCACGTAAGAATTCCCTACCGGATCGCAGTGTACCAAGACGGAATTGACGTCGAGGACGTTGGCCATGATCTGGGCGATGCTGATACCATGTACGTACACTTCGGGCTCGAATCGAATAACTTCCCCACGGTTGTTGGGTCTTCAGGGGAGAAATCTACCTTGTTTTTGTTTGTCCATGATATGCAGCTCGCATTTCAGAGTATTGGGGTTGCTGATGATACGGATGTATAAGGTGTCGTTCGGGACATCCCAGTGCTGACGCTTCTTCAGACGTATTTTTCTATCGCTTCTAATTCGTAAGAACCTTCCGGGATGATGAGTTTCGTCCACTCCCTGCCGTTGTTGTGGATGTACCTAAACGTGTCCGAGTCGAAAGCTTTCAGGTTCGGAATGAAGTTGTACGTTTCCAAGTTGACCATGGCAATCTCCCATCCCTCCGCATTGTCCGCGAGCAGTAGAGGAGTCGAAAACTTGTTGGTGAAATGCGCGGTGTTCGAGGAAAGAACTATACAGGAGGAAGGCATTGTTCTCCATACGTCTCAAGAAACGAAAGTATCTCGAATGGTCTTAGGCATTTAAAACTGCTCTTTAGCCCTTTATTGGTTATTTTTCTGACATCTCCCAAACTCTTCGATCAACTTGCCGTGCTCGGCATCCGATAAAAGACTGTTAGCTTTCAACTCCGCGTAAATGTGCACTATTTCCTGGTCTAGCGAGGTGTTCCCAGCATCTTTCGAACCCTGATCAGTTTCAGTCTTTCGCACAGATCGTTCAGGTCTTTGTAAAACCGGTATCCTTCCACTCGTCGAGCCGGCCGCTTAACGGACTTAACGGGGCCCCTTCTCCTTGCCAAACACCGGTTTAATGAAGGTCGCATACTTGTAACCGGCGCTCAATTTCAGTTTCTTAGACTCGGGATCGTGGTCTCTGTAGACCGTGCTGCTTCTCCTGAGAATAGCGTGATAGTCCAACAGTCTCGGGTGATCGTCGGTTGGTTTACGAGGGTTCTTGAGCATGATCAACTACCACAACTCGTTGGTGCCCCTGTACTTTTTCTCTCCCACTACCACGTCGTCCCCTTCGAAATTTACGTCCGAGGAACCTATCTTGTTAGTTTCCGGGTCGTACCTTATACCGAAAGTGGGGACGGTGTGGGTCTCCCTAGTGGCGAACATGCTCAGGTACTCGGTAGCTAGCGGTCCTAGTTGCACGGTATCGAGCAAACAAGTCTCTTTCTCCAAATATCTCATTCGGGTGCTCGGAGTCATGGTTTCGTTTTGCGTGAGGGCGCTGGGCGTGAGTGCTCCCATGGAGCTAGATAACCGTCTCATCGCCCCGGCATTAAAAGCCAGCTCGGATTCCGAGTCTTCCATATCTCCTCCATTTTCCTCCCTGTTATACCCGGGGCAGGTCGCCACTTCCAAGGCCCTCCAAATGTTACGAAGTTTTTCCCTATGCTGTATGTGTTGCTTCTGTTGACCCGCTTTGATAGCCAGCAACTCTTTGATCTGGAGCTGTCTTTGAGCGGCCGCCTCCTTGCTGTCTATCGCTCGGAATTTGATCTGCTCTTCAATGGGGTCCGCAATCGGTTTGAAAATCTTTGTCAGGTGCTCTGACTCGGTGGCCCTTTCGAGTTTTGCGTCGAGGAATTTTAAAGCCTCAAACTGTTTGGAGAACGGGTCCGGGTGTTGCTGAGTTCCCATGGCTTTTTTATTGAAGGAAAAATTCGCACGTCCTCGTCAAACCAGACACACGTCCTCGTCTACTCAGACACACGTTCTCGTCACCCAAACACTCACGTTCTTGTCAATGTCAACATCAGGTAACAGACTCAATCCAACATGCGTCTGTACCTTCCTTCTCTCAAGAGTTTGGTTTTGTCGATGTTAGAAATCCGTGCGGGTCGGGGATCCAACACTCCCCACAGGTCTGCTTAAACTCCTCGAAGCTCATGTCACACCCGATGTGGTTATTGTAGACGTGCCTGAGATTGGCATCGTCTTGCCTGAAGAGAATCAGGACGTTTGCGTTGTCTCGGACCATCCGCTTCGGTATCCTGCTGTATGTCTGGCACAGGTAAAAGACGTCCACGTTAGCGTGCCGACCGTAGGCGAAGTGCCTCTCGATCCTGTCCTGTTTCTCGATCATGCAGTCATTGTAGAGGAATACAGTCTTCTTGCTGGGGTCTAGAAGTTCCTCTGGTAGTAGTACCTCCTTGTTGTTCGAGCAGAACACCGTGACATCCAGGCAGGTCTCGTCGAAGGCCCGCCTCAGCCTCCTGTACTTAGTCTGAAATAGGGTCTTGGACCACACATAGAGTCTGTCGTATTCTAACCAGCCCTCGTTGCAGAGGAGGTTGAGGATGAGGTTCGTCTTCCCGTACCCGGCCAGACCGCTGACGATGCACCGCAACGAATCGGGGAATCTAAGCTTACTGCGAGGTGTCTTGATCTAACCGACAGTTTCGCCGAGGTTGTCGTAATTGATGAGTTTCATTATTCAGTTTAATAAAGGCCTGAAACGCATTTTAAACATGTACTGCTTCAAGTGCAAAAGACACACCGACACCCTCGATTCCAACCTCGTAACGACGTCGAATAACCGTCTGTTGTTGAGAGGCAAACTGGCGGAATGCGGGACCACGAAAGACGGTTGGAAAACCGGTTCCAAAACCGGTTCCAAGATGGTTGGAAGCGAGGCAAGAAAGGTTCGGGTCTGTTTAACAAGATCATCAACAAACAACTGGTAGAACTCCACATCCCCGCGTACATGTACTGAGGGCCCGGTACGAAACTCGGCAAGAGACTGGCCAGGGAAGACATTGGTGTACAAGTTCTAGACGAAGCTTGTAAACGACACGACCTAACCTACGCCGCTTGCTCGGAGGTGGAAGACCGACACCGAGCCTACGAAGAGCTGGCTTCGGAGGCTCGGAGTATGCTGCTGTCGAACACTGGGGGGTCGGGTGAGAAGGTGGCTGCTGCAGGTGTTGCCGGTGCGATGAGGTGCGATGAAAGTCAAATTAGGGATGGGGCAACCACGATAAAAAAAATAAATGAATAAAGGAGCGGAATGGATACGTCAACCGAAGAGCTGCATAACCGGCTAGGCGTCGATACCCGAGACATAGAACGAAGGCTCTCGGCGTCGATGACTTGTGGCAAATTGATTTCGTGGAAATGATCCCGTACTCGGGCGTTGACAGGGATACAAGTACCTGCTCAAGCAGATAGACGTGTATGGTAAGTTTGCCCGAGCAGAACCAGTCAAATCCAAGAGTATGGGAGACGTTGCGACCGCTTTCGGGAAGATGCTGGTCTCGTCCAGGCCCAAACACCTGCAGTCGGATGAGGGGAAGAATATCCCGCGTCAAAGAGACATTCGATAAGGGATACTTGCAGAACTGGACGAACAAGGTATACGCGGTGGACAAAGTGCAGAACACGAGTCCCGTCACGTAAACCTTGATGGATTATGGTGTGGAAGGTATCGAGGGCGACTTCTACGAGTAGGAGTTGCAAAAGATGTGGGTGCCAGACCTGTTTCTGGTGGAGAAGGTGTTAAAGCCACGGAAGGCTAGGAGAAAGACCAGTTACCTGGTTAAGTGGCAGAGTTATCACGATAAGTTCAACAGTTGGGTCGATAACCAGGACTTGCTGGGATGAGTCACAACCGGAAATGACGTACTACATCAACCGGAAATGACTTACTTCATCCACAATGACGTAATGCATGCTGGAACATTCTAGAACATTCTATTTGATCACGTCATTTCCGGTTGTGGTTTAATTTCTGGTTGATCCAGTATAAAGCTAAGACTTTTTTTCGCACTCTTCTCTAGTTTGAATTTCGTCGAGAGAGCATCGCCACGCTGCCTCTCACTTTCCAATTTACATCGAAAGAATATCTTCGCCTTGTTCGTAAGTTCATTCAATCCATTCTTAAAACATGTAGAATTTTTTTCATATATAAATGGGAAGAGTGTACATTTGGTGTTCAATCCTTGTTTCTAGATTCAAAAATGTGCGCGAAAACAACCTTTACCTGCGCGTTTTGCGGAGAAGAGTTCGCCTCCCAACGTGATCTTATCGATCATCTTCCCGGATGCCACCACTACTCCGAGGATCCCGCTGAAGACTTCACCCGTACCCTATCCCATTCCATCTGCGTGGAGAGTGGCTACGACGACTGCACCGTCGAACTGCCAACCAGCGAAGACGCCTTCGAGGGTAGCTTCCGGTGCTACACGAATGACTTCGCCCGCGACGACAGTTATGCCCCTCTCCTCTGCGATCCCGTACATCTCCTGACCTGCCTGAAACCCGCCATTGCACGACTTCTTTTCACCTGCGTGGCCAGTCTTGTATCCTGTAAATTTCAACTTTGTCTAACCCTGAGGTTTTCCATATCCCAGAAAACCCTCAACGCTCCCTCCGCCCGGCAACCCCTCAACGCTGGGTTCGGGAGTTGGTAAAAAAGAAGCCTCCTGCCAGGCAAATGAGAAGGCCACAAGTTCATACAATGCAAATTCATAAAATTTTCGGCAAATTTATTGTTGCCTTGATCACCTAGACAAATAAACCAACAAATTATGAGTACAGACATGTTAAAACAACCTGTGCAACCTTAAAACAACATATACTTACTATTTAAAACCCCCAAACCCCACAAAAACCGTCCAACAACTTTGACCCTTTAAAACCAGTCCACCATATTGGAATGACGTCATTACTCCACTAATATTTACAAAATATTTCCAGGTAATGACTGAAAAAAGTTGTGCCATTTCTCCATTTGGTTAAAATTTTTCTTTACAGTGTTCATTGCTCTGCTTTGATTTACTGTTATGGTGTATGCCTCCAATAATAGTCGAATTTTTTCAACAGGTTCACCATATATAATGGTCGTTCCTTGCACGTCCACAATATGGCGAGTTTCAAAATTGTGCTTAGTGACCGCATATGCTTTGTTATTTTTTGCTGTTGCGCTCCCCCCCCCATGATCCAATTTTTGGGTCCGAATTGGTCGTTTGCACTGACCCACATAAATGTACGGGCATTCCTTACATTTAATGCAATATATAACGTTT
>JAHWFP010108172.1:0-10749 GCA_023313725.1 Lithobius niger
ACTGTGACTGAGGTTGGCGCTAATGACCAAGTTGTCGACGCGCCATTAAGCCTCAATCCCCCCCCCTCGCTCGCTGCGCTCGAGGAGATTTCTTGTTGAAACTCATATGGTGCTGACAGACACTCCCAGCAACAAATTATCAGACATATGTTCAAGGAAGTGATCCAAACAATGTGCGCATTTTTCCACTAAGGGATAAATATTTAGCCTACAACTTACTAAGAGTGTTTAAGAAAAAGTGCTGTCTCTGATGCAGAAATCAAGTGAAAACGCCACAACTTGAATGCAAATTAGGCCTACACAAGACACTAACTCTTATCCAAAGCTGCTCGTGTTTTAGCACAAATATGGAGGGAGCTGGCTGATGGCCTTACGTAAAAACTAATGCTCGAATATTGTTGTTTAAAATTATACAAAACTCACGTAAAAGTATTCCTGGCACCTTTTCTGGTGTCAACATATTTTCTATACGTAATTTAGTATTTAGCATTTAATCTTTTTCTGTCTTTGTGTTGCTGCTAAACGATTATTCTCTTGTCCTAGATTTGTCCGTTATTATAGAATCGGTGAATGACTCCAATTTAAAACGGATAATAAAATAGTACTGCGAATTGTCTTTACTGATTGTTACTGAGAACAACAATTTAGTGACTCGCTCCTCGTTGGTCCGTTGACGCCAGACTATTGTTGATGGACGTTCCAGAAAAAAATGTGGCAACAATCATGACGTCATGTATTGTTGAGGCATTGTTGGGTGATTGTTGCCGATTGTTGCAAAAGGTCATTTTTCGTTAATTTCGGTCATTTAGGACCCAGCTCGGACTTTGAAAATACGCCTACACAACGAACGGGTTAATTTGCTTTCTTTTGACAAACTTCTCATATTTGTAGCCTTCTACTTCCAGAGGAGAAGATGATCATTCCCGGCCGATGCACCAGAAAGTTATGTGTCGACGGATGTTAAGTGGTGAAACTGGCCGACACATTGGGAGATGGAAAGAATGGTGCTTAGGCCTAAGGAAGAAATGGGCTGACTCCATCTTTAGCGGTTCAGGTTTTAATGTTCATGTAGCTCGCCCGCCATATAGCCAGGGACGGCAGCCAGCAAAGGCCAAGACATGAAGAAGGCTTGGGGTACAATTAGTCCAGGGAAAATGGTAATAATTCTAATGGACTAGCCGAAAAGACTCGCCGAGGAAGACATCTTATTTCGGCAAGTATCAAAATGGTAACCAGGAAACCCATCATGCCGGACGTCCTAGGCAATGACAACAATGGCGGTAGAAAAGCGTACAGTATAAGTTACGATTGTTACAAGGTGGTAATTAGTAATCATTGTAATACAGGCTTGATATTGAAGTCCACAGCCAAAGTGATCAGACCCAGGACCACAGGACAAGAAAGGTCGACGAGGACCAAGTGCAACTGGTGATTGGTTGCGTCAACCCTCGTCGATATAGCATAAACTGCATCTTTTTAATGAGGAGAGATGATCTATCACACAAAATAATTGCAGGAACAACATTAAATACCTTAAAAAAATAATACCAAAAATAATTGTAATCTATAAATCTATTAAACAACATTACAGCTGAGCTTCTTGTAATGTATCGTAGACTAACTACCAATAACTATTTTCATTGTAAACACATACAAGTTATTTTTTGTAACTTCGAGAATTGTATTGCTTTTGTAATTGTAATTGAAAATAAACATTACTACTATTACTCGGTGGGATTAGCTTGGCAAAAGAGCTTGACGTTTGATATCACGACTTCATACGGCCGAAAAGCTTGGCGGTAATTCTTAACAAGTTTTGTTTTGGGGTAGATAAAAGTATTACACGAAAATGGAGTGTAGTTGTTTATGGGACAGATGAATCTAGCAGTTAAAATAAAATGAATAAAAACATGAAAAACAAAATGTTATTTTAAAGAGATACGACGCATTATTATTATTATTACACTACTAACAATCCATAAATTGTATATAATATATTATTTATTCATGTATGCATATATTTATTAACCAAATATTGATTTATGTGTTATGTGTATTATGTAATATTGTAGCTCACATAAGTTATTATTTTAACTTCGTGCAATGTACGCAACAAACTTATTATTATTATTATTATTATTGTTCTTATTTATTTTATATGAAATTATATCAATTATTTGTACAAAGAAAAAAAATTAATTTATTATATTATATTGTCTAAAGTTGATTAACATTGCTTTGCACATACAAATTCGTATGAATTTCGTGCCTGTACGGAACATCTTGTACTTGAATAAAGCAGATTATTATTATTATTATTATTATTATTATTATTATTATTATACTCAGTGACGACAGGAGCGACGCTCAAGATGCCCAACAAAAACACAAAACACAGGTTAAACGATGCCTCAAGGATAAATTTCACCAAAATGCTTCTTCCTCTGCATAATGAGCTTGGAGGACACAAGGTAATCAGGAAGGTTATTCCAAGGTAGAATAACACAGTTAGAAAAAAAGTATTTTCTGATGTCGTGATGGAATTTAGAAAGGGAGAGTTTGAAAGTTTGACCACGCAGATGACGAACATCAGACAAACTAAAAAAAAGTGAGCAGGGGAAACATAGTAATTTTGTTTAACAAATTTAAAAGTCTTAGTAAGATCGTCTCTGTTAAAAAGATTGGTTAAGTTGGGAAGATTGAGCTTACGTAGACGAATTTCGTACAGAACCAAAGATAACGAAGGGCCATTTGGTGATTTTACGTTGTGTTTTTTTCGAGAATATCAATAGATTTTTTTTTTGTAATGAGGCCTCCAAGCTTGAACACAGAATTCCAAATGAAGACGAATAAAAACTTTATAAAGTACAGCAAATAGACTGCAGTTTAGATAATTTTTTAATTTTTTTTATTTAAATTGCTTTTTTAACAGCAGCAGCGCATTGGTGGTGGAAATTAAAATTGTTACCGATTACTGTAATACAATTACATCAACATAAGAATTAAGTGTATCGTAATACATTCAGCTCTACACTGCAGTATCCATTTACAAAACAGTTTTAATCCTTTTTTTAATCACGATTATACGAAACTAAATGCACAATTTTATATCAAATAGTTGGATTAACCTAATTATTAGAGCAGCCAATTTTATAGTTTGTTCTTATTGATTAAAGAATACTTTTCGACAAAGAAAAGGACTTTCGCCAAAGATTAAAGCTATCAAGTCCTTACTATTACTTCTTATTTTGTCAGTTGTTGATTAATTCAATGGGTTCGTAGAAAACTTTTATCCTGATTATTATACGAACCCTTGTACCCTTAAGCTTTTTTGAAGACTCCTAACAATTGTCACGAAATTTCAAACATTTTTATCTCAATAACTATTTCTTCAATTGGGATAACATTTTTATCAGTATTTTTTTCATTTAGTGACCAGCTTTAACGTCCAAAACAGACAAAACTAATATTGCATAAAGGGAGTGAACTAAAAATCGGCTAAAAATATTTTTTAATGCAGAACCTTTGCTTCCTAAACCCTTTATCTTGTGATTTATTCTTTATTTTATGTATAAAGTTGTCACCATTTTTCCTTCATTTTGAAAGTTCTCCACCCACATTTATATCACCAGCTAAAACACGCTACTTCTTTCTACCAAATAGTTGGTTTTGGAAAGCTTCTTGAGTATTTTATTGGGACCTTCCCAATACACTTCCGAGTTCGTTTGCATTGAACGGTGCAATACTGGGTCACCTACTTTAAAAAAACGTTGACTGGCCTTCCGTTGTAATATTCCTTTACAGCCACTTGAGACTGTAGTTCTCTTCTGTTATTTTTTTTCTAGAATTTGAACCTTTGTTAAAGTTCAGTTACACGATCCAACACACAAAGGTGCACGGCTGGTGCAACCCGGTTCTCCTTGATCAAAGTCAAGGGCCTTTTGAGATTTTCCCCCATAGGCAAGCTTGCTTGGGGGTAAATCATGTTTTCTCGTGAGGTGCTGTTCTGAACACAAATATTGGGCTACGCACACATTTTTCCCAATCACGACAATGCTCATGGCTTTCAGCTCTCAAAACTGCCTTTCAACTTCGATCAAACCTTTCTACAGGATTTTATTGCGGGTGCATGGCTGTGGATATGCACCATTTTGTCCCGCACTTTTCCAAAAAGAGGGTAGTAAACTCGGAGATAAAACAACTGCCTAAATCCAACTGGACACAGTAGGGAAATCAGTCTCTTGAAAACACCTCCAACATGGTATCCACAACAGACTAGCTGTCTGCCTGACTGAGGGTATGGCCTCAGGATGTATAGTTGTAGGGTCAAGCATGGTTAGAATGTACACATAACCAGCTTTGGTCTTAGGGTAAATAGCATCCACTATGTCCACTATCTGCCTCTTCATTGGTTGTGAGACCATGGGGAGGAGTACCATGGACACAATGGGTGGTTTCCCACTCTTGCACTGTGTTGGCATGTTAAGGAAGATACTGCATATTTGTTCACATTGGTGAAAATATGAGGCCAATAAAATTGCTCCAGAATGCAGTCTTAGGTTTTGGTTCTGCCTAAATGACCTGTCAATGCAGTTGCGCGTGCTGTATGAAGGATCAGGTCTCTGCACTGAATTGGCAATAACAACTGCAGTTCCTTCATGTGCCTCTTATCTTCAGGTACAGGGGGGTACAACACAACACATCTTTTACAAATACCTTTTGTTGATATCTTATTGACTTTACGGCAATTTTGCTGACTCCCAGCACAGCTCAAGTGAGGAGTTGAGTATTTGAAACTCTTTAAATTTGTCCAGTGACAATTTAAATAAATCAAAAAACTCTTTGTCACTAGGGCTTAAGATGGAGCCATCTTAGGGGCCAAGTGGCAACTTTCGGCACGTGGGTGCGATACAACAACTAATCTTTTACAAATACCTTTTGTTGTTGGATGTCTTGTTGACTTTCCGGCAATTTTGCCGACTTATATCACAACTCAAGTGGGGGGGGGGGGGGGGGGGTTGAGTTCCTGAAAATCTTTAAATTTGTCCAGTGAATCAAGAAATTCTTTGTCATATGGGCCTAAGAAGAGCCATTTTTGGGGCCAAGTGACATTCGTTTTGATTTGGTAAGGTTGAGGTTGACTTTTTCCATTTCCTCAACTTCTTCTAGTTCACTAACTGGGGAATCTATGATTACTGTTGATGAAGAGCTGAAATCTCCATGTCAGGTGTACAAGTCAAAGTATTCTTAGTTAACAACTTACTTTGAGATCGGGTCACTGCATTGATCAGAGGAATAAGTGCTTGCAGGCCTACTTATTCCAATAGTGCTTGTGACAGCACGTACACTAAGCATCATTTGAAAGTTGGGTACCATAGTTTCAATGATTCTGTAAGGGGTTTTGAGTGTTACCCTTGCGATGGCATGCAAAATAGCTTGTAACTTCAGTGAGTTACAAGAGTGAGTAAACTCATCCATGAACTGATGTGGTTGACTGAGCTCTCTGGCTATCACATCATCCGTCAAACATGCGTTTCTCAACACATGGCAAGGTTGACCTTTCACGTTCCAATCTGATATGTATTTATTTGATACGAATTCTTGGGGTCGAGGTTGTAATAAGATATTGCAAATATTTGTTTCCTTCCTAGGTATATCAGGGCTGTTTGTTAATGTCGCATCTTTTTCCATAAAAAGCACTTAACCTTTTCACGAAAGGCTGGTCGAAGTGAGATTTATCACTTTTGGTCTTACCACTCTCATTAGCACCGTTTTGGGCCACTGGCTTGTTTGAGTTTGAATTCGAGTTTTGGTTTTTGCCATTACCCAAGTTCTTCTTTGGCTACTGTTGCATAGCGTTAGCTTGTTTTTTGGGGGGCTATGACCAGTTTTCCCCTTTTGAAGCACCCATAGAAGTGTGCTTTATCTCTTTCTCAGCAAAACAGACAGTACATCTCGCTACGTACTCATCTGCTAGCAGAGCAGCTTTTTCAAACGAGTCAACTTCTGGCTTGTCTTGAAGCCAATAGCGAAATTGGATTGGGCAGTTTGTCATGAATAGCTGGAGCAAAATTAAGTCTGTAATTTTTTTTCGTCACAGTTGGTTTTACCAAGCTCAGACCACTGGGACGCTTGAGTACCCAGTCTGAAGACAAACTTGATGTATACGTGATCAGCAGTCTTAGTGTAACTCATGAATTTGACTCCTGAATTTGAATTTGAAAAAAAAAACACAAACACAAAATACTTTATCAAACACAATGTCCAGAATTTGACTCATGCAGCTTCTGGTATTTTTGAAACTATTTGAACAATTCGCTTTTCACTTTAGTATATTTAAGAGCGCATGTCTCTGACAAACACACGCAAACTTGCGTGAAAAGTTGGCCCATTAATGGCTAAAGTTCTAAGGTAAATTTGGACTCAGAAACTTTTGCCTTTTTGGCTGTAAGTTCGAACACTATGAAGTACTCGCTAATATCCCACCCCTGATCATGCCCCCAGGTTGGCAGTAGCTTGTTTAGACTTCTATTTCTACCATTACTAGAATTTAAGTTAGATTGGACAACATTAGCTGGCTGCTGTACTTCCAATTTTTTTAACTCAATTTACTCTGTTTCGTTTTAAGCTTGTTAGCTTATAGTATTGCTTTCTAGCTTTGTCCTCTAAATGCTGACTACATGATACAAATGCTAAATTACTCCTTGATCATCTGCTTGGCTCTCCATGTATACTTCAGCCGATGTCCTGGCTTCTTCAGCCAATGTCCTGGCTCCTTCAGCCAATGTCCTGGCTCCTTCAGCCAATGTCCTGGCTCCTTCAGCCGATGACCTGGCTCCTTCAGCCAATGTCCTGACCTTAACGTTTCTTCTTCCCATGTCCTGGCTTTAACATTTTCGATGAGAATATATTGTTTTCCCATCGTGTGTCTCAGGCACGTCCGTTCCCTTGAACTGGTTGCAAAGGTCTTTATACAACTTCCGAAGATACTGCATCCGACCTTGCACTTTTAATAAAAAAGTTGTCGCAGTGTTTTGGCGCATTAGTTCGGACGTGAATTCGGCATGCAAAAATTCCACCGCAGCACCAATGTAGTGGTGTAGTAGGTGTGATGCCACTAATGTCATGTGTGGCTACTTCAGCTCAGTCGCCTGCACACACCAGGTTTTCGTTATGCAGAGTCCTCTCCCACGATTCTGCTTATTCGCCGCCACCATCCTCCTAAAGGAATAGAATTGAAGACTTCAATGCAGTAGAATCAGTTTAATGGTGAAGTCACAGAACGACTTCTGTTACAATAAATCTTACAAAGCAATCCAACATACGGGAAAACGTCTGTACCCACAACAGACAGGGTTTGACTTCACAAGCCACGCGATAACACAGATTTAAGCTAGATCACACAGATCCAAGTCCCTAGGCTACTACTATCTTTACAACTACACACTTGCTCTTTGCTATACTTATCCCTTAGCCTAACTAATGGTTGAGAATACGTCTATTTCATGAGATATCCGCACGAAGAATGATTTTACAAGAGACTGCACAGATTTCCCTGAGTTGGATGACTAGCGTTCATTGGATAAGGAAAAGCTCTCGCGATCTCGCATCAACGCACTCTACAATCACGTTGTTTGTTTACAAACGTCCGTTGGGCTCATTCATGCCACGAATGGTTAGGAACACTGATTTGCAACAATCTTGCCTCAACGTGGAATCCAAACGCTCTCTCTACGATCTAGCAATACCTTTACCTGACAACATCCAAGTAGCAAACAAGCAAATGACCATAATCGCAGAAATTAGAAGGTAGACAGACGCTTGATCGAACCGTTTCGAAGTAAAGAAGAATTTAGCTGGAAACCCGAGTTAAAGGGGAGATAATTAACAACACTAGAATGCAAAATGGTTGTAATAGGCCTACTACGTCACAGCGCATTCAGCCAATTGAAACTAACCAAGTTTGAGATCTATACTTAAACGCCATATTGATGATCAGGAGCGTAATACAAGAGAGTCAGTAGGGCTCGACAGTGTGTTCATGATAATATTACTGCATGTTATATATCTCTTGTTCTCGTTCACGACCCCATGCGGCCAAATGTGGAACTACTGCTCGTATCCGTCTTCTTGGATAACCCACGTTAAAAATATGCTGAATAGGTTTCATCCCAACAGATAGGTGTGGAAAAACTACCACTCGTGCTAGGATTAGTCCAGGGATGCGGCACCTTTGCATGCAACAGCGTTGCAGAAGCGTGAAGTGGTGAAGCAGTTGGTCTCTTCAAGCCAAGGCCGACTGGGGTAGAAATCGCGTGTTTTGCCTCCTTACTCAATGCTAGTTGACACTGTGCCCAAAAGATGACGTTTTTTAGCGTTGTTTTGGTAAAATAAGATTCTGGAGGTGTTGAATCAACGGCTTGGCTCCGGGAAACAAAACCGACAGCTTTTTTTTCCTAGACGACCTTGTGACAAGGGTTGAAATATAAAGCGATAAATACAATATTGACACTCCTTCGTCCTATGGACCTGTGTGCATTTATTAGCTCCCCGTATGATGCAAAAATATGTATTCATTTTAGGTATTTATTTATATATTTTTATTTTTTTATTTACTAAGTTTCTGAACATATTTTTGGAACCAAGTTTCACTGATTATAGTATATATTTGATCAAACTGTGACGTCGTGAAACCGGTTTTAGAGCATTTTTTCGCTGATTTGGGGGTAAAAAAAATCGAGTTACAGCCATGAAACAAAGAGGCCCAACTTAATTATCTTTTAGATGGCACAATTCTCATCTTCGTAGGTGCCTTAAGGCTGAAGGAAGAAACGTACAACATGCACGGACGCACATCATGCATTTTTACTGATGAACATGATCCATAAATGCACAAAAAAAACTTCCTTTCTGCCAGTATGACAAAGGAATTTGACCGAGTTTATCTGATAATCGTTCACAGAAATTGGCCTCAGGTTTTAGTTTCGTTTATTTTATTTTACGCATTCGAGATAAAACCAACTACTTGGTTGTTGATAAAAGAACAGCCCAACAACAAAACACTGAAATCTCAACTAAGACAACTGCTTTATCTTAATCAATTATTAAAACTAGTTGGTTTCACGAAATCTAACTTAAAAGGTCATGATTTCAATAATTCACGAAACAAGATTGATTCCATCTACGATTATTCGAGTCCCAGTTCCTTCCATTTCCTTTCAGCAAAGTAGACTACAGTCAATGAGGAAAAAAACTTTGGCAGGTGGCTACACTCCCACATGGCGAAGGAACGTACCTTGCTTCTTAAAGTGAATGCTGGAAGGGCTCATTGTATTGATTTATCGTGAGCAAGGCATAAGTCTCGTCTCTTTCCAAAAAAAACTAACTGAAACGTGGGATCACAGTCCTCGACACAGGACTAAAGTTTTTACTTTGTTCAGAGACTACTTGCTTAGCTTGTAGCCGATGACCTTGTCATTTTCTTTTAAGGACATTCTCAGGGTAGATAGGTAGGTAATGACGCTTCTCGAAAAACGTGGAAAAAAATAGTACCTGTTTTTATCAACGCCACCAGAGGGCGAAATGTGTCGGTTTCTCCAAGATGGCATAGCACAACGCTGACCAAGCAACCCCATCGGAGTGGCTGGGAAACTTGAAATGAAAAATGGCGTTATTGATAGCGTCATTCAAGCATGGTAATAGCAACTATATACCTTCGGAAATTGACGAAGTACTCGTGCGTGGGCAGTATTTGAAGACGAAAGACTTGTTTTCTGTATCGTTTAAAATAGTTTCCAGTTCGGTACAAGAAAATGGAACAACGGATGACAACCAGACTGGCTGGCTTTCCGTAACACAAAACCATGCGTTTTTCTTAGCTCCACTGGTAGCTACAACCCGTAAGAAAACTGAATGCTGTATTAAAGAAAAGAATATTTGATCAGCCAGTTCTGTTTTAGGTTAAATTAATTTAACTTTCTCATCTCAAACTACAATTTTTTTAATGGTATGAATGTAAGTATTCTTTTCGTGATCATTCTGTTTCAGTAACACAAACTATAGTTTCCATCTCCATGGAGACACTCAGGAACGTAAATTTGGGCAGCGGCACCTTCCCATTCGGTCTGCTGACGACGGCACCCTCTGGCGGTAACTGTTGAAAGTAGGTACTAATTTCACCCAATTATTTACGAATGGCAGATTAAGAGTGGCGTATTGAGAAGGATAAGAAGCATGTACTCAATCCATCTTATTCCGTTTCTAGTTTCTTTAGTCTGTGAGCCACAGGAAATTTTAAATGAAGCATCCCTGAGAATTGTGCAGAAAACTTGGTCGGAAACACCTTATAATAATTTAATAATAATTTAATACAGTAAGAAAGTACATTAAGTACGATTTACAGTGAAAAGCACGAGTCTCTTTCGAGTCTGTATGTGCTGGTTTAGGCAAGTAAAATTATTATATAGAGTACATTTTTTTTTTCCTTCAATAAGCTACACAATTCATTAGCACAAATGTTATATCCTATGAAATCTACAACACCAATAATAAATAACAAATGAATAATATATAAGATAATAGAATTGATAATGTATAATAAATAGTAAAATTAGTACAAATGTTATAGCTTAGGCAATGTACAGCACAATTACAATTTTTCTAAATAAATGAAAAATTAAAATAATAGTAATGACATTAGTTAACAAGTTTTATATTTTGGAAATTCAACCCATCAAATCATTTAAATAG
>JAHWFP010108173.1:0-33917 GCA_023313725.1 Lithobius niger
CGGAGCTAACTAAGTACTCTAGGAGGTAAGGAAGCCAAGTAGGGCATTTTTAATGCAAGCATTCCCTAGGTAAATTGACCTAAGTACTCAGTTTTAGTAAGGAAAGCAACCATACGTTTTTCTTTTTAACTAACACAAGAACTTTTCTAGTTTATCAAGAGGTAAGTGCTGTCATTTAATTTTAACAAGTTATTATTTTTATGGTAGCTTTTAGTATTTTCAAAGTAATGATAATACTTTGTGCTTATTTTGTGTACGAAAATACGATTTGTCTGTTATAAATGTATTTTAATTTGCAACTGTAAAAAGTACTGTGGTGGACTTTGAGGGGGGGATAGTGCCGACCTTATCTACAATGAAGTGGTTGCCACAGAACAGTAGACATGTAAAAACAAAAAGCTCAAATCTAGACTATAATTAAATGAGGTAATTTTTGAGGAAGGGGAGGGGGGCCTATTTACACACTTTAATTGGGGGATTTTTTTAGGGGAGAATTTCGGATCCCTTTGCAATCTTAATTTAGGGGATTAATTATGGACTTTTAGAGGCTTTTTAGGGGGATAAATTAGGGATTTAATACAAGGTTCGCACAAGGTCCTTGAAAGTGCTTGAATTTGTTTAGAAAAAATTCCATGCCTTGAAATTGTTACCTATGTCCTTGAAAGACCTTGAATTTAATTTTTTCGTCTTAATTTTAAAAAAATACCCCTAACCTAACTTACAACACGAAAAAAGCCAAAAAGCAATTTTTTTCACGTTTTTACCCCTGAATTTTTCCCATGTTTTTTTTTGGTCATGTTTAATACCACAATATTTTTATTGTTTAATAAACTATTGTTGGCTCTTCACTGGCAAAACTAAATTTTATTTGAGTAAGTTTGTTGGTTAACAAATGTCCATAAAAAACAGCATTGACATTGTAATAGTCCTTGTAAAATGACACCTGTTTTAGAAAAAGTCATTGAAAGGGCTTGAATTTCTTGTGTGAACCCTGTTAATATGAATTTTATTAATATTAATTATAATACAAAATAAAATTAGGAATGAATACATGGTGGTCCACACAAAAAACTGACGACCTATAATTTTCTAAGCCCAACTTTTCTAGTTAGCACACCACAGAACCAGAAGAGGACAGAAATCTTTCATTAGATTTGATTTGTTTTCTCCTGGTTCTGAGGGGTGTTAACTAGACAGGTTGGACTTGGAAAATTGTACGACATCATTTTTTTGCGGAAAAACCTGTATATTTCCGCAAAATACTCAAATAAACATTATTTGTATGATGAAATGCATACAAAATACCAACCTTTCACAGTGTATAACTGTCAGTATAAATTATGCGCCTAATTACGGCTCTAGAAGATTTTGCGTGACATTTATGCTCAGAATAATTTGAAAATGAGTACCTACAAGAAATGAACTGAATACTGTATCGTATTAAGTTTATCACTGCTATAAATACTCAGAAAACGGTTTTTATTCCTTCAGTAGGGAAAAAATTCTTCGGTGAGCTTATTTCGAAGACTTAAAATTCTAGATAAATTATTGTGCTGTATTTAGACCTGACAGTTATACAGGCATGAAAGTGAGTCTTAATTGAAATCGAGCAAATAGGAGTAAAGCCACCAAATTAATACATTTTTAGGGACTTTAACTGAATTTTTAGGAGGTTTGAAAGCAAAAAAAGGAGGAAATCAGCTAATCCGATGAAGACTTTCATTCTTGGTTATATTTAGACCTATGTCTTTGCTCGTATGTTCATCTCCGAACTTTTCCAGGGGGGTGACACGAATTTTTTGGTGCTCTATTAGGAAGAAGCTGTAAGTGTTGTTGTTTAATTTTATATTTTATTAAAATTACTGCTATTATTTTGAATGTGAAGTCCCCCTGCACGTTTCTTGGGTGTATTCAGGCATGAGAAATTTCAGCAAATTAGCTGATTTCAGTATTTTTTGTGCTGAGCAATTTTCAGTAAGTTTCCGGTTTTTTATTTCTTGGCACATCTGCCTTCAGTTTTGAACTTATGGCAGGTCTTAACATGTAAATTTAGGGGAATCTTAAAATAACCTTAATACAAACTTTAAAATGTTCAGCCTATTTTCAAAAAAATTCATCCTATTTTCTTTTTTTATTCAAAAATACTTTTCAGCTTTTTTGTTCAAGGCCACTCTCATGTCTGTGTATTGTGTGGCTATTACCAAGTTCATATTTTTCAAATTAACTACTTGTGAACTTCGAATAAGCTGTCTCTTGATTTATTCAACCTAACCCCCAATTTGGATAAGCCACTGTTTTTTGGTGGTCACTTATAATTTTTCTTTGTTGCATTCCAATAAAATTTCAATAATCTCTTTATCAAGTGGTTAGAATTTTCATAATATTTATCATCGACACAGCTATCCACTTTTTTAACCATGGCAGTTCCTTGTTTTTTGATATCCTCCCAAATATAAGTGATAAGAGAACTGTATTTGGCACTCCAATTAGATTTTGGTTTGTGGGTATTTGGGTCATTGTTGTGGTATACAGCATTAGTATATTTTAACATGGCCGCATAAGCTGCTTTAACTTCCGGCGAGATAGAAGTTCCCTTAATTCTTTGTATACTAGCAAATTCCACAAACCACACCTTCCTACGTATTGTTGATTTTCGATAAGTATGGTCATTTTCAAATATTTTAATCGTTTTATTACCAAAGGTCAGCTCACCTTTTATGTTATCATACGATAGCCCGAATACTGGGTCACTGTCTTTGGGATTTTCGAAAAAATTTACAAAGAAATATTTAACAGTGTCTCCAATATTTTGACCAGATAACAAACTATAATTTGTTTGTTATCTGGTGAACAAACTATAATTCACCTTAGCGTTGTGATATTAGGAAGCTCAAGGAAAATTAGAAATTAGCCAAAAACTCATTTCCAATTTTCCTTAAATTATTTCCATCGATTTATAACTATTTATTAAGAAGCTCAGGCGGGGTAGAAATGCGTCTTGCTTTCACCGCGGAATATGTAGGGGTGAGTTTTGGACCGGTGCTCGCTGTCGCGTACTTAGTTTTGGAGTGGGTTGGAATTCACATTGTAGGAGTTACAACCGGACTTGAATATTGGGTAAGGCTGTAATCGAGTGATGTTTTCTGACTAGGTGCAGCGGAGGGTGAGAGAGCCAGTGATTCGTAGTCGTCACTATATTCTTGGTCACTTTCTTCTTCTTTGTAAAATTTTATTGGCATAGTTTGGGTGGCTAGAGTGTTTTTAATCGGTTTAGTTTGCGTGGCTAGAGTGTTTTCAATCAGCATAGTTTGCGTGGTTGCAACCAAGACCTGTTGCGGTTTCAGGGTGCTTACTACAGGTTTAAAAAATTCTTGTAGCACTTCTTCTTGATCTCTCTCCCGAAACACGTTAAATTTTTTTAGTTAAACGTCTTTTGAGTTTTGTGATTTCTCGATTTATCTCTATTCTTTTGTTTAATAGGAAAAAACGAATGTTCATATCTGCCCTCATTTAACGTTTTGTTAATTGCTAAAAACCCATAGGGCTTTTTCCAACAATTTTTACACAACGTTTTAAACTCTGAAAATTCCATGTGAGGGCCGACATGATTTTCGTAAACGTCTTTCAAATTTAAATCATCCACCTGAAAAAGAATTATTAAATTTGCATTGTCTCTAACCACTTGTTTAGGAATTCGCATGTACGACTGGCTGCAATAAAAAAACATCAGCGTTCAAATGGCGTCCTTGGGCAAAGTTGCGCACAATGTTTTTTTGTTTATCTAAAAGACTGTCGTCAAACACAATCAGGTTTCTAAATTTTGGGTCCAGTTCTTTGGGCGGAATTAAATCTATTTGAGAACTGTGAAAAAATGCGAATACCTTCCAATTATTTCCTCAATTTCGGCAATTATAGAATGCAATGCTTTGTACTTTGGTTGACACAAAGTTTTACTGTAAATAAATAATCTGTCATAGTCCAGCCATCATTCGTTACAGATGAAATTAAACGGTAAGTTAGTTTTTTAGCAATTTGCGGGCCCTATAACTAAGCATCTGGTATTTGAAGGTAAGAATGGGTGATTTTTCGGTTCTTTCTTGGGTACAAAAAATCATAGTTTTTAATTTCCATCACATTTTTATTTACACATTTTTAAAACTTACAGAGATACGTCTTTCCGCTGGAGACGTCCAGATGGAACACTCCATATTCAACGGTGATCACAAATTCGTGTTACAGGGTAATCATTGGTAATGTATACTGCATTAATTCTCCCTGTCTTTTCCGTCAAGTTTAAAGCACCCTAAGATGGTAAGTTAAACCACGGTTTATATATTATGTTTTTGTTAAGTTTACCTTTTGTTTTGGGTATATTTTCGTAAGCCCTCGTTTTAAGACATAGCGGTTTATCGCAGTCGCTTGCCTTTTCGCAATAGGAGTAACAGGGAGAAGCAGCGTGCATAGAATTAGGATAACTGAACATGGTCAAGGAAACTGGTTTCTGATCTTCACACTCGATCTCTATTTTTTACAGATATACCGTTTAAGATATTTTAACAATTTTCGAGTTTCCGGTTCGCAGGGTAAAATCCAACCTTTATATTTCGATTTTTCGTTTGAAAAGGGCGTTCCCGTGCCCTTTAAATCCTTTAAATCCTGGGTGGAAGGCGACCATTGTTAATTTTTGTTCATTTATCATCTTTAACTTTCAGTAAGTTTTTTTTTGGAATAGATTGGAGAGATTTGTTGCCACGTTGGTTGAGACATCTTGAGGTTTATCTATGTACCCTTTTTTATATTTAAAAAAAATGGGGAGGGGGATCAATCTACTGAGTAAATTAATTTGAAGCAATTCATTAAAGACCCAGTTTGTGAGAAAATTAAGCAATCCTACTTTGGCGAGTGAAGCTGCTACTAAGGTATTCGTCGACAATAATTGCATGTTACAAGACGAACAGAGAGGGCTCTTTAATGCCGCGAACAAACAGATTAGAAACGAAGGCGAACCAACTTTGCCGAGTGACGCGGCTACCAAGAAACTTGTGCGTGAAAGCAGTTTCACACTGATCAGTTTCAGCCTGAAAGGCCCTTTGGAAAAAGCAAGCGATTGGTTCGTTAATTCCGGTCCTCTATCGAGCTTCGTGTTAACAAGTTCTGGTTTAATTCATAAAGCAATTTTCTGCTGCAGCGATCCGAGTGTTGCGCTAGTTTTAAATGTAAAATGTGTACAAGAGCCCTTTACATTACTAAACTAAAGGACCAGAGTCTACATCTACCGTTTTCGAAATTCCTTATGTAATAGAAAAAAATTGTCCATCGCGGTAGAGGCATTCGAAGAGTTTCACCTAGAAGACGTTTATATCCAGTTAGATTTGCACGTAACTTTTTATTACATGACTCGTCTCATCCAATCTAAAACAGCTTCGTAATTAAGTTCTTTAGAGAAGGTGCTTAGGAAAAATAGGCAAATATGACCGCACCAAATCTGGTTAAAGTTTTTTACGTGTTCTTAATTGTATTTTATTTCCGGCCCCAAGTAGTTAACCACAAACCGGGGAGGACCCGTGTTGCCAAAACTATCGAAATAACAAGGTTTCCCTGAAATGGTGAAATAAGCTACCCAATGACTTCTGTCTCCATCTTGGAAATCTTCCAAGTTTACTATTCCGTTTTCACCAGTAGGCCAAAGTTTTAGGGGAGGCGTGTCTTTACTAAAAGTACCTCTGAATTTTGGAACTTACAACACTCTAGCCAACCTGTTTAAATCAAAGTTTGTTAATGGTTTATTAAAGTCGACTAAACCTTGGCTGGTGTTAAGTAAAGACCTCTGCCACGGGGCAATTTTGTTTACTTCTTTTTTCGCTTAATTTTTTTTTTCTTCGAGCCTAAACCTTCCACTTGCTTGTGATGTCGCACTAGTTCAGCCAGCATTTTTACATTGTTTTGTGCCTTTTTTACGGCAGATACCACCCCGCAGTTCCACGCGCCAATCCTCCGATCCCGGCTAAAATCGGTCCTAAAAGTGCTAGTGGCAAAAAGCCGCCTTTCTTTTTCCATGATCATTTTTTGAGCACCATATCTATTTTATTATTATCATTATTATTTAATAAACAACTTCGACTTTGCCTCTATCCAACATTAGATTCATTTTCCGGTCCCCAATGAGCAGAGCGTGACTGTGACCCTAAACTTCAGTTTGACTTGTACATCCACGATTCCCGATTGAAGCCTCTTGGACTGTTTGGAGCAATCCAACACCATGAGAGGATAGGCTTTCTTGAACTGAAGCAAGACGAAACTCAAGTCGTTGGTGTCGTAGCACAGCTGCCTAAATTACTGCGGCATTCTGTACAAACCGACGTACTCTCCAGTAGCATAATTAGTATTCAAAACGAGAAACGGATATCTTTCTGAATTTAGAGTCAAGTTAGCGTCTTGCAGAGTGCAGTGATCGAACACGCTAGGGTTTTTAACGAAAAAGTCCTGACTGTTAGTTGGAAAATCTAGAACCATCCACCTAAGTTTTTCAACAGCAGAAGTAGTCAGCACGCGCCAGGTGAAGCTGGTATTTTGTGGGAGCACGCAGCTAAAGTAATGCCAGTGCCTAAATCCAAAATCAATGGTCGTTCCATGGTCGATGAGATTGTAGAGTTTAAGTTTCTACTCGTCCAAGGAAGTGCCATGAGGAACGATCCAGCTGATGCTATTTAGAACAATTTTGTCATTAGCTGCTGATACTGCTTTGAAGATGGCATTCGTGTCGCTCTCTCTCATAAGTGTTAGCACGTGTTTAGTTCCGTAGATTAGCTAATCGTAATTTTCGAAAAATCCCATGACATGTTTCAACTGGATGGCGAATGTAAAGCTTCCCTTGGGAGTTGTTGCAGCGTTGTTTGTATCCCAAGTTGTCTGTTAGTTCAGCAGCGACTGAAGCCGCACTATCCAGTGCCCAGCACTGGCCAAGCAGAGCTGGTTGCTCCGCCGAGCCGTGGGTGAGCAGTCCCTTCAGCAGAGTACCGATCCCCGGATAATTTAACTCTTCGACTTATTTATCACCTAAATGGTATTTGATATTAGAAAACAGGAACATGGGAGCATTATTAATCAACTTGGCTATGTCAGCATAAGCATAAGCCGAGTCATCGTCCTTCAGTAACCTCCCTTTAATCAGGAGATAACGTTTGGCAACGTGCAGAAAAATATCTTGGTTTTCTACATGTATGCGGATTTCCGAATTTACGTTAAGTAGATTGGTGCCAACAATAGGATTGTATTCTTGGTAGGTGTAAGACTCGACCGATTAATCGTACACCAAAGGTTCATTGATTTTTAAGTAATCTTCTACTACGCTCATTATTTGGGTGTTGTTATGAATTTGATGAAACTTTTGTTTCTAGGCATCAAACTCTTTGTTTTTTTTTATTATCAGAGTTAAAATTAATAAAGAGTCCTTTCCCTTTTTTCCAAACATGAACATTTTTATCCTTTTTTTTTATTTAATTCGTAGATCTCAAATGAAGTCTCACCGTGAGCGTCCACCATTTAAATCCAACGGCTCGTTGATCTGAGACATGAGCCAAACTCTTATACTTCTGATTAACTTTGTAGTAACTGGGAGGTAAATTAAATTACGCGGGGACTGTATGATTTTGAAACCTGGCGGTGAATTGGGATAAAAGGAATATAAAGTGGGCTGAGTGTCGCTATTTAGGTACGACTTGCCGATGATACCCACGTGTACGAAAATTGTGTTGATGCTCATAATGTCTACTGTTTTTGACTTTCTTGACTTCTCAAAAACTGGAGCCAAACTCTTGTCACCCGAAAAAGATATTTCGTAATTCGGATCGGTAATTATCAAGTTGATTCTTAAAGTGTTTAGATTTGGAAAAATCATAATAGCATCCTTGCTGCGGCCATTCGAATCTATTTCTGACTTGAGAAATTTATTTAAATCCTTGATTTCGTAAGCACTGGGACTTACTAACACTTTGTGCCAAGCAGCGCCAGCTTCTGTAGTGTACTGAATTTCCCTATTCTCGAGGTGATGTTGTGAATGTTGTTATAAGTGTATAAATTAAGCACAGCCAATTCGTAAATTTTTAAGTTTAAATGAATGGGTGTGTTTAGATTAAATGTCAATTCGGAGTCTTTGCCGGTGAGAATAATTGAACAGGAATCCATGTTGTCTTTTTTTAAAAGATATGAAAAAGATTGTACTATAGTAAAAAAAGAGCATCCGTAAAGAAGAAATATTGCGTCAAATGTAAACGTTCGACTCCTAACCAGTCGTAGGCTTGAGTTTCTAAAAGTTCACGAAACAACAGACCGATGGAGTTAGTGTTTTGCGATGTATGTGGTACAAAAAAAGCTTACTTCGTCAAAGTGGGGAAGGGAATCGTGAACAAAATCATAGATAACTTGGCCGTTGAAATACATTTACCGTGGTATCAATACTGTGGTCCTGGAACTCAGCTGAAGAAGCGACTGGCACGAGGAGATCCTGGAATAAATAAACTAGACGAAGCTTGCAAAGAACACGTTATAGCTTACGGCGAGAGCTCGTACTTAAAAGATCGCTACGCTGCCGATGAAGTTTTAATTTCAAAAGCTCAAAGCGTGAGACAGGATCCAACTATGGCATGGAGGGAAAAACTAGCCGCTTACGTTGTTAAGAAAATCATGAAAACAAATCTCAAGTTCGGAATGGTAAATAAAAAAAATGGAACAACTCATAAACGAACTTCACAAATCAACGCGGAAAAATTTTCCGAGACGGTAGGTGATTATACTGGGCCTAAATGATCTATGGAAGGACTTGATGAGATGATACGTACGCTAAGCTAAATAAAGGATTTAACTACCTACTGATTTGCATTAACGTCATGTCCAAGTTTGCTTGGGCCATTCCTCTTAAATCTAAAACCGGTCTAGATGTTACCGAAGCTTTCAAGAAAATACTCTCAGGAGCGACCGCCCCTAAAAATTTACAAGTTGATTTAGGCAGTGAGTTCTACAATAAAGACTTTAAAGCGCAACTTAGGCGCAATAACATCAACATGTACTCTACGTACTCTGAGAAGAAAGCAAGCATGGTTGCCCGTTTCAACAGAACACTGAAAACTCGAACGTGGAAAAAATTCATCAGGCAGGGGAATTACAAGTGGATACACATTATCAACGAGTTGATTTCACAATGACGCGGTTCATTCCACCACAAAACTGAAATATAGGAAGTAACCACATGTAACGAACCGTTGCTAAGACGAACTAGCCCTAAACAACTGCTGAAGAAACCCAAGTTCGCCATAGGAAATAAAGTCAGGATTTTTAAAGTTAAAACAATTTTCGATAAAGGATATTTGCAAAACTTTACCAACGAAGTATTCACGATCCGTTAGGGTGCAAAAAGCCCAACCAGTTGCTTATCTTTTAAAGGATGAGTCAGGTGAACCGGTGTCCTGAGGTTTCTACGAACAGGAAATTCAAAAAACCCAAGTTTCAGATTTATTTCTAGTGGAACAAGTATTACGTAAAAAGAGGGGAAAATATGGAAGAATGCTTTATTTCGTTAAATGGAAGGGCTATGACTCCAAGTACAACAGATGGACGGATAATATAGATAGTTTAAGCTGAATTGACGTGCCCATAAGATAGAGTACTGTCTGCATCATTGCAGACCTATCTCTTGTCGTCGTAGGGACTGAAAGCCAACTTGTTGATGGTGATGGTTTTTAGTTCGTGCGTCTCCAAACGAATGTAAGACCACAGAGTGCTCACGACGCTTATATTAAACAGCACATTCTTGTACGTTTCGTGCACCACTTGTGCTGTTTTCTTAATGCCTTTGCAGGCCATCTTGTTCTTCCCATCCGATTGTAAAACGCTGTAAAGATTCAACTTTAAACCTACAAATTCGGAAATTAGCCCCCCCCCCTACTCTCATCTTTCATCTTCCCCACTATTTTTTGTTGACGTTGGAGTGTAAGAAATGATATTTTGGGTAGTCATATTTTTTGAACAACGACACATCTTCTTCCATATAATAATAATAATAATAAAATAGTTTACCACACGTATGGTGGTTGGTAGACGGAAGGGGTGTGAGCCACTAAAACCTCACCAAATGAAAAAAAATATATATAAAAACTAAAAAAAAAATTAAAAGGGGGGGACGCACAAGAGTTGGATTGAATTTCACCATACTCAAAGTTCTCTTTTAAGGAAATGAGCTAGGGGCTCTTTTAAGAGCATGCGTCAAAAGCACGACTCCATCTCCATACAAACAGTTGAAGAACTCGGGGCATTCCAAATTGGATTACCCGGACTGAGAAAAAATATTCTCTACAATTAAGGTTGGAATCTTGTACAGCTAACTTCCAAGAATGCCCACGTGAACCATGGAGATTTTATGCCCTGTCAAAAAAAAGGGAAGTCAACTCGAATAAGGCCACGCAGAATTTTATAGGTTTAAATTAAATTGAACCTCAATCTTTTAAGTTCGAGTAGTTCAAGCCCAGTTCCCTCAAGATGTAAATTGTAACTCAAGTCGCGAAAACCGGGGAGTTGCTTGGTAAAGCAGTGCTGGACCTGTTCAATGCGATCAATGTCGCTCAAAAGAAAAGGCGACAAAACTGGAGGAGCATGTTCTAGTAGGGGCCGAACGAAAACTTTGAAAGCCCATACTTTTGTAGCAACATGTAAAACATCTATTTACAACAGCGAGACGAAGGAAGGCAAGAACACTCGTTTTACTACAGTGAAGTGACGGCTTTAGATCTGGAGTAAACCAGATGCCAAGGTACTTAACCTCGTCAACAAAAGGCAGAGGAACAATATCTAGTAAGTGATGAAAATTTGGTTTACCATTTTCAACAAAAAAAGAATGGCATTTCTGAATGGAGAGAGGTAGCTGCCAGATAACAGACCACGACACTACTTCCTCAACCTCCTTTTCGAGTTCAGATGAGGCAAACTAGTTTGTGTTTGTGACACCGATTTTAATGTCATCCGCAAACTTGTAACCAAAAGTGGTTACATTTTCAAAATGAAGATAGTTTAAATAAATGACAAACAAGAGTGACCTAGTACCGACCCCTGTGGAACCCCACACGGGATCGAAATGCTCTTAGACCGTGTGTCGGCCACAATAACTTGCTAAGAACCATTACTTAAAAAAGCCGACAGCCACACCGCAAGCTTACCGTCGATTCCACATCCCCAAATCTTTTGAAGAAGTTTGCGGTGAATTACAGACTCAAATGCCTTTTTAAAGTCGAAATAGATGGTTTCACAATGACCGCCCACATTGCGTGTTTCCATCCAGAAATCAAGGACAGAAAGTAACTGGTGGGTAGATGACCTACCTGGAAGAAATCCAAACTGGTCTAACTTAATTACTGAATAGGTTTCAAGGAAGCAAAGAATGGAGTCGCGTATAATAGATTCCAATATTCTGCATGCTACACATCTGAGAGAAAATGGGCGATAGTTTAATGGATCAGAAGGACAGCCTTTTTTGAATACAGGTACAATGTTTGCATTTCGCCAGATTTCTAGGAGCTTGGCCTAATCGACTGATAAAGCAAAAAGTTTTGCGAGTGGATAACAAACTTCATTGGCGACCTGTTTAAGCTGATGGGCTGAAAACCCATCTGGTCCAATCGAAAAACTATTTTTGAGCCTCGTAATTGCTGTTAAAACAATTGCATTGGTGAAGAGGACCGTGGTACAACGGTCAGTGCAATGTGCATTCTGGGCAGTTGGCAGAGCAGTACTTCCATCATCGGTTAGAGAATTTAAAGCAAAAACAGAGCTCAAGGCTTCAGCCTATGAAGAATTATCAGTAATGAATTCATCCCCAACCTTAAATGGCGGAAGAAAACTTGTGGTATTAGTTTTCTGACGGTAAAGTTTGAATAATGCTGAATGACTACCAACACGAATCTCCATATCTTTGTACATATCATCCGTTTCTATCGAATAACAAACTATCCGTGTCCCTGACTAGGAGTTTACATCTCTGTGGTCCATACTTTTTCATTATGTGGTCGTAGTGAAACCGGTAGACTAATAACTTTGACAGTTCCAAGATGCTAAACCCAACCACGATGGGTTTGTTCAAGATTATGTTTGCTGGCATCTTTGTAAAAATTCCCAAATCCTCGATTAGAGAAGCGAAACTCGTGGTGTGGTGGTGAGAAGAGTACTTGATGGCTTTCTCTTTCGTCGTCGCTATCAAGACGTTGTTTCTCTTACGTTTGTTCTCTATCGTCTTATTGAAAATCGTATTATTTTGCAGTTTGTAGAGGTTTTTGTCAAAATCGTTAGTAGCCACTTGACGTTTCTCATTATTAAACTCTACGTAAGGTTTCAGCCAAGGCGCTTGCTTAAAACTGATCGCTCTGAGTATTTTCTTGAGGACCATGCCGAGAGAAAGGTAGTATGTCAAATTCCTATAGTGCACCACATTCTTTTTCTTTGAGAAAAGGTTAGTGGTTAGCTTTAGGCCTTCGCTGTATGTTAACCATAAGTCCCCGATTGTCCGATGGTTGAAAGGAGAAAGTATAGACTTTGTGGTTTTCATGTACTCTGTGCGATGCATGAAGGATTTCCGGGTATTCCAGTTAAATTCTAAGATCAAGCCCGTATCACTCTCGTCTCCGTACTTGTCGAGATTTATATCCTCGAGCTGGTCTTTCGGCACCCATTCGTACTCTCCAGTTGGTAGATACTCACACATAACACAACCGTATAAGTTGTTGAAGTCCAAAAATATGTAAGAATTCTTTTTATCTGGCTCGAAGGTAGATGGTATATGGTTGTTGGCTTTAGCGTATCTTCTAGCTATAAACTAGACACCACCTCTTATACCCTTTTCCACCATCAGATGCATGTCAATGTTAGTGAAGAGATACAAAGACGCTCCCGTCTTCTTGAGCGCCGCGTCCCAAGATAGGGAGAGTGTAGAAATGTAATGGGAGGGGTCCAATCCGTAACTAGCCAAACTCGTCGCTATAAAGTTTTCAAAGACATCGGCTAAAAGCCTGACATCCGTTCACAAACACAGGTCTTGGTAATCTCCAAACGTTTTGCATTTGCCTAAACCCCAAATCTTCATCGCGTGAAGATAAGATTCGGAGCAGATCGATACTTTCAACAACGAGGCAAATGCCGACATGGGAGGTAACGACCTCTCATCAAACACTTCCACATTTATCAAGTATTCATAGGGAAATACATCTTTTCGCCTAAGGCCTCGTACAAGCTCCATTGATTCACCTCTGAAAAGCTTGTCCATGGTGCCGAAGCTATTTAATTTCAAAGGTAGAGTTTCCAACAATTCCGTTATAAACGCTAGACTATCTATGAAAGTAAAACCGCCCAATCTCATGATGCTGATTCTTTCCTTGTTCTTAGTGATGATCCTGACATTATCAGAGCCTTCAAATCTTTAAACAAGTTCAAATCCTTCATGACGAAATAACTGTCGTATATTTCGAAATTATGCATAACAACCGCTATGTTTTTGTTCAAAGTGTAAGAAAAGTTACACTTGCTGTGCGCGGCTCCTCTAAATTCACCGGTGATGTCGTTGTGGTCTCTTACTTTTGTAAATCCGTTAATTTTTTCTTGGGGATGGGTAAATGCTCCTTGTTTGCAGACATGGCACACCACAGCTTTTTTGTACAGCAACCCCTGCTCCTTGGTTAAATGTTTCATTCATTGCTTGTGGGAATTTACGTAAACTACGATCTTTTTCTGCTCCTCTAATATAGATTCGAAAAAAAATTGCACGCAGTCTACTCCTCTGTACAACTTTTAGGAAAATACTCTACCTAAGTGGTCAACAATCACGTAGGCAAAACTGCAAGCTTGGTGTATGTGGTTAACTCTGGTGTAAGTATCGTTTACATCACAACTGGAGACTGGTTGGGGTGCCGCTATAAAGACCATGTAAGCTATGCACAACCTTTTGAATTCTTTCTTGAAATTCTTAAACCGGATAACGTCATTGTCGGGCAATGTGGTCTTTTAATATAAACTCTCATGCAAGAAGGAAGGTGGTAATTTTCATACCTGAAACGATTTCGAAAACCGTGTAACCAATGCCTGCAAAAATACTTCAAGTGCTTGTTGGGGTTGATACTCGCGATGAATTTGTCGAAGTCGTTTATCGTCACGTTATGTCCGTTGAGAAGAAGCAAGTTGACGTGATGCTTACTTTCAACTAAAGAACTCAGGCGATAAACGCAAGGCTCGTTATCCTCGAAACCAAAAACAGATACCAAAATGTTGTTGGCTTTTTCAAACGCCGCGATTTTGGATAATGGAATGGGGTACAACACACCTACAACTAACTCGTGTGCACGAGACAGATAATGTTTCGTATCCCAATCATGTTGCGAAGATGGAAAGGGGTGTATACTACCCAACACGGACCACAGAAAACATCTATCATCTTCACTACGCACATTAACCAGTACATCGGGACCTAGTTTGAGGTTGTTGGGAAGTGCTATGTAACCTTTCCTGGCATAAGGTCTATAAATTCCAACACATAGTTCGATGCACACGCATTGCTTGACAACCATCCACTTTCTTCTACAGCAAACTGTCCAATACTATGCAGAATCTTCTTCGACATTTTCGAAAGAACCTCCTTGTTCCCCACTTTGTCAGGTTGGAGTTAAAATAGGCCTTAATAGTTTCCGAATTATCCGTTGCTTTTTCGAAGAGAATGCATAATCCAATTTGAGCTTTTAAGTTTATCATAAGACGTCGACATTGTTCTAAAAGATTCCAGTATTTGTCCTCATACTTTTCCAACAAAATCAAGGGCTCGTAGTGCATTTCATACTACATAAAATCCGGCTTGAAAGTTAAGAAGCATCTGTTGAAAGCAACACGCACTAGATCAAAACCTCCTAAATCCAAACTGAAAGGCCTCATCTCGAGTTCGGTATCGTCTGTCACCTCCGTCTTGTCTTTCAAATAGTGATTCATGTAGGACAAGGCCCAGTCGATTCTGGTATCCTCCATTATAGTTACGACTAAAGATCTGACGTTGTTGACAACGAGGTTGAAATTTGCGGGTATGTGAGAAATTATGTCTTTCTTCAACACAGGTTTGAGTTTGGGAAAAGACAATTAACGTCTCTTTTTTGAAGACTCTCCAATTTCCATCGCACGTTGTTTTACAGCCTCGCTACACTTGTGCTGTTTATACGCAAGCTGATTAGAGTAAGACACACTGCATGATTTGCAGCTAACGTAACATTTTCCTTTGTGACGCCTTTTGTGTCTCCGTTTATACTTATTGTTCCTGAACGTCTTTTCGCAGTATTGACACAAGAAAATCTCATTGTCAGACATTGGAAGATCACGTTTATTTCTTCATCAATCATCGTTGGTTTTTTTTTTATCTTCCGAAACCGTCCCTTCGTTCGTCGGAATAGACGAATGGAAAATTCTGGTGTGAACCGTAGCTTGTTCCAAATCGGGGAAATACTTCCAACATGCTTCGCAGTAATATATACCACCAAACTTGATTTCTTTCGGGCGTAATCATTTTTCCATCGCATCAGTTGTAGTGCGCCAAAAATTCATTGCAGGAAGAAACGAGTCCCCTGCAATCGAGACAAGTAAAGTTTACCACGCAAGGCTTCTCCAAATGAATGTCCATCTCTTCTCGCGATAAAAACTCAACCTTGCATTTCTTGCACTGGAACTTTGAGACCACGTCGTACTTGGCAGCCAGGGCTGATATAAAGATCAACGAAATGATCCGCGCCTTTTATACCCACCACTCGTTCCCTGTATCAAATGGTCCACGTGCTAGAACGTCATAGATCTTATCCGTAAATATATACGCATAACTTGTGAAAAAAGCTCGACAAACAACACTTTAGAAAACCAAACACCTTCAAAATATTCAAATAGCATGGGTTTCCTAATGAATAACGCAACGAGAAAGTTTACACGCCGGAAAGTTGCTCAACAAACAACATTTTTTAAATGCAAGAAGTTAGGAGAAGGCCAGAAGGGGGGGGGGGCTGGGGGGGTTTGTCAAAGGGCCTGCTTTCCATCAAATCCCTGACTACTGGCACGGACATAGTGGAAGTGGTACTTTTGACTTGTGCCTGGCTGCTATAAAATCAGGTAAGGTAAGGTTTAAGCAGATCCCAAATCAAAACAGCAAAGGAACACAAATAAAGTTTCCTGAAAGGTTACAGATACTATAGAGTTAATGTGCTGCTTAGTCCTCGTGAAACCTTACTGCTGTATTCAAATGTTTTTACCTTTTTTACCATTCTGCACGATGAAGGAGCTTTTTAATGTTTTTTTTAGAATTAGCGCATTCCACTTGGCTAAAAGACATCTGTGGAAAATGTTTAAAAACTGATCGCCGTAGTGGGCTTAACAAAGCTCTGCAGATAATAATTAAGGGTTCTTGCGAGTGCTTGGAAAGCTGGAAATGTCCTGGAAAGTTAGGCTTCCATAAAATTCTATGCCTGGAATAGTGCTTAAAAATCTTGAAAAAATGAATATGTACCTTCAGTAGGATGATGAACGGAAAGGAGTTGACGTTTGATTGAAAAACACTAAAAAATATTTTGCGTAGAAAGTAGTCGAGCGTGTAGACTTACATTATTTTTCAATTGTTTGAGCTTGAAATGTTTTGAAAATTGGGCACTGGATTTAATTGTGTTTACGTGTATAGAGCAGTAAGGTTTCACGTCCCGGCTAAACAAAATTCTGCAGAAAAACGTCAGAAACAACCTGCAGTTATTTGGCCATTTTCTGCAGATTTCAAACTACAGTATTTCTGCAGAAGAGGAACTAGAAAAAAATCATTATCGAAACTTTAGTAGCCATTTTAGCAGCCACCTTAGTACCGAAGATATTTGGACACAGTATTTACATTGTAAACATGCCTTTCTATTATACTCTTAGGCTACTTAAAATTGTAAAAGTTGTAATTCAGCCGCTTTGTTACAGTTGTAATTATAACTAATTGTAATCAGTATGGGCCCAGGTTTTGTAGTTTGTGGATATCCACTAAAGTAAAGCAACTGTTAACTTTGCTTTAAACAGTCATTCGGGATTATTAGTTCTACACAATAACAACCTTTTTGTCCCTTCCAAATACGTTGACAATTTAATAAATGACACAACTGAACATTTTTTTTGGAATATCTGTAGAAAATTTACACATTTTGCCTTCAGTTTGCTGAAAGTGATCGACTGCAGAAATTCTGAAAAGGTATCTTCAGCTTTTCAGCCACAACATACTCAGCTACAAATCAACATGCTCTGAAAAACACTGTTACACGACTTCAGAAGTTGTAACTTCGATAGTCCTGTTTGCTTTTTCAAAACATGTTGATAGGCTAAAAACTTCTTTAGAAAGTACAAATAATGTACAAAACACAAATACCTGTAGATAAAAGTTAGCCCTTTAAGAACGGCAGCCAGACTGAATTTGGTTATACCCAGGAATAGCCAAAACAATAAAAAAAAACTTATGACTGGCTCGTAGAAATAAATCGTCACACACCCTTGAAATGGAGGATTGAAGTTTGCATCATTTTTTCAGAAATAAACTGTCTTTTGTATTCCATTTTTAGTTTTAGTAGCTGTTGTAAAATAAAAATGTAAAAAAACGTATTGTGGTTTGTGTTTTTTTACAACTTCAAAACTGTTGCAGAAACTTTATAAAATAAATTAAGTTCGGGTATGACGTCATTGCTGCAGCTCGACTTTTTTTTCAAAGGTGGGTCCCAGAGTTATAAGGCCACAAAGCGATACATAGCTGACACAGCGATTTCATCGGAAGATCCAAAAAGAATTGCATTTTATTTCTGATGTCGAGTTTGGATAGATGCAAAATTATTGTAAGCAGCTGTTTATGCATAGGGCTAGGTCCAATTACTCAATTATATTTTTCCCTCATGTTTTGATTAACTGTGATCCGTACCCTTCCAAAAATGTTAGGTCTCCAGTTGGTCTTTGTTTAATCGTTTAATAGTTACAAGGTCACAGCGAAGTCGTTTTGTATTCCCAGAGATCTCTAGAAATTTAAACTGTTGTCTTATGGCCACAGTTAGGTTGTTTTAAATAATCATTAAATATTTTGTGGTCGCATTTGCAGACCTCACATAAGTAAGATCAGAGGTTATTGTCACCAGGAGGACTTCAGGAGGTATCCTATTGCTTCCTTAACTTGTGGTCGCTGGGAGGTGTTCCTAAAGTTAAAACTGGAGACCTGCCACAATACAGTTTAGAACCTGTGGTCTCCAGCAGGTATCCAGGACTTCTCCTATCACCATCCTTATCTCAACTTGTATTGATCAAGATGCCTAAATAAGGTCACAGTTGGGGACGTAAACAAGCATACCTTAGAATCTGAGGTCTCCGGCAGGTCTCCACGAAGTCTCTTATTGTGACTTTAACCTGTAGCCACAATGAGGTCTCCATAAGGTCGCATTGGAGACCTGCTCAAATATGCTCAGTCCAAAATCATTTTTTTTTAAAGTGCAAATAGGGACAAGTTTTTTAGATCAAAAATCAATCTTTGATTCTGGAAATTGGGTCATCTTTTCCGAAATATATGAAAAACTAAAAATTTTTTTATTTTGAGCAGCCAATATGAAGCACATGAAAATTTTGTAGGCCACCCTCCATATATATATATATATATCCTTCGCAAAAGAACGTGTTTTCAGCAAAAAATATTGGGTTCTAGCCGCAGAAAATATTGCTTCCAGTATGAGAAAGTTACCCGTAAAATACGATTTGTGCTTTGAAAACTCCTGTAAAATTTAACTTTTTTCCATCGTTTGCTTGACTATAATTCCACACTTATAACCACGGTGTCACGCATCGGGGAATGGAACAGAGTTAAAAAATATATAGAAAAATAATCAGGGAACAGTTTTTTTATACCAAATATTAATGCATCAATTCACATCCTTTCTAATCTTTAAAACATAACAAAAGAAAACTAAATCTCTACTAATTGTTTTCTTTTATTTTGGAAATTTAATTGACTAGCTTGTAACCTATTTATGGACAGCAATGCATTAACCCAAGAAAGTAACATGTCGTGCACCCGTTTGTAGGTTCCATTTCGGGATTGCAGAAGAGCTTCTTGCTTTCAATGATGCTGAGTCCTGGAATTCTTACGGTATTAACAACGTAGATACTACAGCACGATTATTACAAGTGCTTAAAAAAAGCTGTATAATAAACCTTGTCAAGGTAAAATAATTTTATTTCATTGAATTTTCCTATCAACACAGGTCACACTTGAACTAGACTAGAACAGAAATTAGGTTACAGTAGAACTAAACAATAATTATGCCTCCTTAGCCGTAGAAGAAGGGAAAAACCAGGAACGGTATGAAGAAGGCGTCACCAACACAATACTGACCCATGTCCACCGTTCGTACTGACTCCTGTCTCCATACAGCCAGTTTCTAGCTTCTGTTTTTAATTTTAGGAAAAATGTACGTTAAGAATTATTAAAGTAGGTTTTCACTGAATAAATACGCGTGAAAATTATCCCTAGTGTTGCGAATGGTACAAACAGGTTTACATTCTCCAAGCAGTAACGTTTAAATTGCTTTAAAGCAAGGAACTAACATTCTTTCTTAATCCAAGTCTGACTGACGTAGAAATTGGATAAGTTGTCTTCCACCGACACGGCTGTTATTTACCATGCCAAGACGTTGATGCCTGTTACCACTGCTTTGGTAAATACTATTTTGGGATCTTAAGTTAGCTGGCTTAAAGCCTGAAAGCTAAAAATGAAGCATCTGATCCAGACGGCCTTGTCATAAGAGGTGTAATACAAGGTGACCATTGCAACATGGATACTCCCACGTGCCACTGACGAGTATGTATTTACAAGCTCCTGGTCAAACTGATGGGAGTTTTACTGTCCAATGCTAGACCGTTTTTTTGTCAACGTTTAGTTTCTGGAAAATGCCGTTACCCAGGCCATGAACACTACGAATTTTCGATACTGTTCTTCCTCAGCAAATGGAAAAAGTAAATAAGATGAGTCGAATACGTGGCCATATCTACATGTGTCGGATCCCGGCGACAACCATAGAAAGGAGATCCCAAAGTTTGAAGACTTTTTCATATTTTTATTCAGCCACTTATTCATAATTTCATCCCACATACCTTTTGATTTTTTATTAGTTATTGTCAGTATGTATACTGCTGTGTAGTTCTTCATTCCCCAGCCCTGATCAGTGCTGTGCCCCGAATTGATCCACACCCCAACCACCCCAATTTCGGTCCTGGAAGGTACGAAACTTTACAGTGTCATTTATCATAACAAAAAACAAAACTGGTAAAAGGGGCCGCCAAGTTCCGAATGATTCGGCCCTTCAAAGGAGTCATCCCAGGCCATCCTCGTTACACCCCTAGGCTCCAAACCATTAAAAGTACGTAGTTTGTATCGTACTGCAGCCATTCGTCCATAGCTGGAAGCTTTTCCGTTATCTTGGTATCGATGAATACTCACCCTATGGAAATTAACATGGGATGAGCGGACTAAAATTTGCTAGCTAGCTAGTTACACATTTTCAACGTTATTGAGGGTCAGATTTTGCATTGAAAGCAGCTTAGCTGGCATTCCTACACGAGTTAATTTTTGTCAGGTGGGTCATTGCTCTTGATGTCAACGCAATTTAAGCTTTTATACCGCATTATTATTTTCCCTCAAGTACCTGAAATGTGCCCAACTACGCTTCAAGATATAAATCACTGACTCTATGGCACCGCGCTACAATGGTTTACATCCTCGACAATTGAATTGATGTGATGTTTGTTGTGACGATTGTTGCCTAACTTGGCGCGACACACTAGCGTGTGTCTAGATCAAAAAACAAATCAAATTTAGGACTACTGCAATGGGTGAATTCAATAACAAAAAAGAAAAAAGCGGTTTATAAAAAAAGAATTATTTTTAGCCCATTGTAAAACTTGATCTTTTAGAATAATCAATGAAAAGAAAAAAGATCTGTTACACATGGTCACAGCCACATTGGGGTCGACAAAACGGGGAAAAGTTGCCCTTTTTTAACCACTCATGACCTTTTCCCAGACAATTGCAAAAACAAAAAAAAACACACAACAAAATGGTCATTTATTATTATTATTTAGGGGGGAGGGGAGAATAAACACAAAGAAACCAAAAACAAAAAGAGCAAGGAACTAAATAAAACAAAAATTGTTTAATTGCCCTTTTTTTGAAGTGTCCCCCCCTCTCCTGAAAAGTCTTGCTCTTACTTTGTATGATATTTTTCAATTACCTAATAAATCTTGGAATACTTTTCAGGTACCAACAATTAATAACTATGATTACTAACAACCCTTTTCATAGCTTTGTGCAAATTTTTTTAACTAACAAAAATAGGTTTTACAGCATTTCACAAACAGGAGAATAAAACTTGCGAGCAGTGGTAGTAAAATCACACAAGTTGCCCACTGACAGGGCCGATAAGACTATCAACAAGAGAACATCACACGTTATTAAATTTTCAGCACTCATGTTTATGTATCTTGATCAACAATACATAACAAACAATTGACAATGTGAAAATGATGCAAACTGTACACTCTTACCCAAGTATTGAATGAATGTGGGTAGGAATCTACAGTTGGCTTAATTTTCTCATTGTCAATTGTTTGTTATGTAAAGGTTATCAAGGCACGTAAACATGAGTGCTGAAAATTTAATAACGTGTGATGTTCGGTAGCTTGCAAGTCTTATCGGCCCTGTTGGTGTAGACGGCTTCTGTCATAAATAGAGAAGCCCTCTCAAGTTCTTCACGTGTAAAAACACAAGTAACCTACGTTTTGAGAATCACAATTTCTGTCATCAGGCTTAAAATATTACAAATAAAAAGACATAACAAAATCTCGGCGGTATCTGTCTAGTCACACCTTTTTTTAAAAGGAATAATGCGTACGAAATTATGAGAGAGTAAAAGAGACTGAGTAAATCCTCCGGAAATTTTTCCTCAATGGGGTCCAAAGTCAGAGGTGAAGCGGCATACGTATTTTTCCTTGCCAAGCCAAGGAGGAAAGACTCGGCTTCATGCAAATCCAGACACGCGGTTGAACGGATCAGTTCATTATGTTGAAGGCCTGCAGGGGGGGGGGCATGCTTTTATACTTATTAAGAGAAAATTTATCCATAATCGGAAGTGAGAAACTTGTAACATTGCACAAGTAAATAAAACAACCACAATTGTATAGTGTATAAAAGCAGAGCAAAGCCACGTAAGCTAAATCAGAGCTGTAGGAGGCTGTGACTGAACGCACCGGGCATTGCCACAGCGATTCGCTGAAACTGATCACGTGACAGAAAAAAATGCGCAATTCAAAAATGGAATAAAAATCCTAAGAAAGTGTTTCAGTCATGGTGTTAGACTTTAAACACGCCAGGAGGAAACTTAACTAAGATACAAAATCTATACAGGATTAAATGCAAACCTTCACATTTATTCGTAGGATTCAGCAGCGGATTTAAGGAAATAGCCTTGGGAGCAAAGCCCTATAAGCCCCTCTGCCTTCCCGAAATATTCTGAGGACTTCTTTTTTTTTTTTTGCTACCTGAATCTATTTGTAAACGTTCTTTATTAGTTCAATTTATACTTTTGCACTACTATTGCCTCGGAAATGAAGGCCTATTTTACCATGAAGGCCCTTTTATGTCGAAGGCCGGTAGGGGGGGGGGGTAGGATTTATGAAAGAAAGATTGTGTAGATTTGTAGATTTGCAGTCATTCGGAAGATCTTCTTGGACGACGAACACAGTATGTAGGCCTAAGCTGGACGAACCTTTATTGTGCTACTTGAAACTTGGGTAAACCTTAACACTGTATTTAATGTTAGTTATTGAAGCAATCATTTCAATATAATATGGGAAGTATTAACAAATCGTGATACCTACAAAAGTGACATTTCAATCATTTAAGATAAAGAACAGAATGCCAACATTTGTGCAGACGATTGCTGACATTTTAGGCCTAACCTGCTGCTGAAGCGGAATAAATGATGTGTTTTAGTTCTAGAAGAAACACGCTTAGTAATGGTGCACACATGTTTTTTTAACACGTGTTGACGCTGCGGTACCACATTTGCAGTTTGGTTTACGTGACATCTGTTGTGAATTGCACACATACCGGCATAGACATTGCGTTACTGCACGTCACTCGTGTGATCGTTTTGTACCGCACTTTCCCCCGTCAACGCAGCGTTACAACAGAGTTAAAAAAAAAGACCTATGTATCTCAGTACCTTGTGTGACTTGAGCAGTGCACACATCCGTCGTTAATCGCAAAAGCGTTACCGACAATTGCGTCCAATTTCAGGAAATAGACATGAAATTGTTTATTGGAAGTAAAGAACTATCATGCAATATGAAATGTTGATACTTAAATGATTAAAGACTCATTAGGAAGTAATTAAAGAACTTACCCGAATTTTTTAGTTAATCTGGAAAGAGGATGTATAATATATTCCCCTGATACGTCATAAATCAGTAAATGAATGTACTAAATATCATCGCATTGGTTTGAGAATATATGTTTTGTACGCAAGGTAGGCGAAAGAGGCAATATCGTCTCATTGGTTTCAAAATAAAACTTTTTTCTACATGGGGTAAGCAAAATGGGTTGCAATCGAATGCGTACTGGCAGCTGCTCTCGGTCATGTGTGCATTGATTGCTAGCGTCAACGCAGCGTCAATGCGCGTTAAAAATCTCCGCACCGGGCCTTATGGGAAGTTGGTGAACATGATCGAAATAGCAAAAGTATGCTGATGGTTTTATTTATTTGGAAAACAATGCTAGGGACCTTTTGACGCAAAAAAATCTCAAGAATGGAACTGATTGTCTGAATATCTTAACGAGTGTTTTCGAAAATCGTCTGAATTCTTCGATATTGAGTAAAATGGTTGGGCATATAAAAAATGATTAAAATTTTCTTTTCTTTATTTGTTTATTTTAATAACTTGACTGCAAAGAAGTGTGCATGAAAAACTTGCCATAAACTTTACATTCTACAATGCTGGTTCAGGCTTACTAACTAATTATAATTCTAAATATACTTTCTGAAATGGCCCCAGTGCTTACGTATTTTTTATTTTGATATAGAAGTGATCTATTTTATTAATTTTTTAAGGCGGCATTTTATTTGTACATAGGCCTGTTATTTAATATAAAACAAGTGGAAGATGTAGGGTAAATATTCTTTTCTACTTACGAGTTATTGACTGGAGTAATTTGTTGGGTGGAAAAAAGTTGGGGAAATTTTGGGGATTTCTAGGAAAAATAATTCTCCATTATGCATTACATTTACCGTGGTCTGAAACCCACTTCCTTCATCCCACGTAATTGTTTATTCTGTGTAACCTCAACAAAAAGTAGGCTACTGTCAGACATGCCGAAGCTACCAGCGTTTCTTGTATACAGAATGTATATTTGCGTGCTCAGAATGTAAAATTGTTTGATTAAAAGAATGTTTATTTAAGTGTAACTGTATTAATAAAGACAATATTATTTGAATTTTTCTTATGGTGGTGATTTTGTCGGTATCACAAATTCTAGAATACAGCAGATTTTTGTACATGGCTAAGATAATGTTTGTTTTCCAGATTTTATGCGAAATGTAAGTGCTATCATTACCTAGTACACAAAGTTTTTTAATGCTGTATTGGTCTAGTGTTTCTCCTTTTTTATGCCTCTTAATTTTTATAAAATATTCTCAATCTAGGCTAAAAAGTCTTAAATTATTTGAAGTAGGATAACTCCAAAGAAAAACTAAGCATCCCTTCCTGAGATTGTCTTTTGTCACCTACTCGCTGTATGACACTTTTTTTAACTCAGACAGTTTTGTAATGTTTGTTGCCACACAAAATGTAGCAGTGTAAACTTAGCAAGCACCATCAATATTCTCAATATTGTATTACCGTGAGTGGCTCCTAGTACATGACACGGCTAGTGTCTCTATATTTTTTCTTCCTACCCTATATGTACAAAGAGGATGTTATAGTTTTGCTTGGTAAAACAGGTTTTTTTTGTAAAATAGGTAATTGATTTACAAAAAAAAACTTTCTTAGGCCTACTGGATTTTTTGTAAAAGAAAATATCTGCAACCCTGTGTCACCTAATTTGCTTTGTAAATATTGCTTATGCAAATTTTCTTAGGCCTGAGCATAATTTAACCATTACGGTGTAACCAAGCGTAATACAACTAGGTGCGAAAAATACTGGACGTCTCATTATGTAAATGAGGGTTAAACATAATGGAAGAGAGCAGGGCAGATAAAAAATATCTGTTAGGCAAAAAATATTTCGGAAACCAGTTGCTTTTGTGATAAAATAGTTATCAAGCAAGTTAACAGCCTGTAATTCTGTTCGGCCAAATTGGCCTACTAAGTGATAACATATGTCCAACTTTGGATAGAAAAGTGGATAAACCATCGCTTCATACCAATTTACAATACATTTCTTTGTTTATAATCTTGCATCACAATCAATCTAATGTGATATACCCGATGATGCCAGCAAAAGATCTTGCAAGATGTTGATAAGTTCTTGCTGAAATCTTGCAAATCATAGTCAAGACCTTAGTCAATATCTGGAATGATCTTGACAATAGGGTTTCACATGAACAATTTAAGAACTTACAAGGACTTTTTTCAAAACCAATATAGTCTTCCAAGAATGTTTTTCAACGGATGTCTATTAATCAACGAGCGTGTCAACAAGGTCTCACTAAACACTAAAATATTCTTGATTTATTTGTGCACGTGATGAAAAAAAAACCGTCCTGAATAAAAGTTCAAGCAAGAAAAAATTGTTCTATGCTTTTTGCCGTTTGTATTGTTGTTGTTGTAGATTAGGTAAGGTCAGTTGCCTTGCTCGAATTTCCACAGGTAGGATAAGGAGTTTCATCAAGTATGTTTTTGTTTTAATTTTGCATTTTCCTACAGCTTTTTTCTCCTAGGTTAATTTTAGTAGCTTAGTACACGAAAAATGAAAACAAGTGGAGGAACACATTTTAAAATCTAAGCTTAACAACGTTCTTTTTTTGACAAACATGCAAATTATTTAAAACAAATAGCAAGTTTACCTTTGTCTTGTTCAAAGTTTGTCATTATCTTAAATTACAGAGAAATAACTAAAAATTTTAAAACTTTCAAGGACGTATTCTAGCAATTTCAAGGAATTCAAAGCCTTGAATTCTTTCTTCACAATTTCAAGCATGCTCAAGTACTTAATGCAATTGTGCGAACCCTGTGACAACAGCTTGGTCAATGATCTTGACAATATCTTGTTTCAACTTTTGTAAGCTCTTGGTCTAGATCTCTTTCCACGATCTTTCCAAGATCTTATTCAAGATTCAGACATGGGATCTTTTTCCTATAAAAAATATTAAAACTATTCTGTTGACGAGTTGACCACCATTTACAAAAATGACACTGACTGACTCCTGCCAATCTGATATTGCAGTTATTGATAGTGAGAAGTAATTTGTGGTAGGTTTAATTCTGGGAATGCTTTGTTCAACCCGAATATGTGCAGTTGGCACGCAATTTCAATGGTATCCTTTAAAAAATGCTAATTCAGGGTGCCCTCTAAATGCATGACAAGTGAAAATAGGTCTTACTTTTCTGGCACCAAAATCCTAATGTCTTCTTTTAGAAATTTTTAAAGAAATATTGTTATTCACTGAGCCACACAAAAATTTTTAACCGAAAAAAGTTACGATTTATTTTTTTCGGGACTGAATTAGCTATTTCCATCCAGAAAAGACATCCATTTTAAAAATGGAAATTTTTTCTTAAGTCCCATCTGCACCGATTTTTTTTTACAAAAATTATAAAAACCTTTGGCATTGTAAATTAATGGGAGTAATATTAAACAAATTACTCTCATTAAACAAGTTCTGTTCTTGGACGAGTAATGCTCAAAAATAGAATGAGCAATAACAAATTTGTCTCTTTCCACGAGCAATAAGCTTAAGAAACAACATCCTTTTTTTATATGCCCTATTTTTTTTTAATGTGGAATTGTTTGTTATTTTGAAGATTAACCCTGAAGGTTACACTGAAGATTAACGATTAGGTCTCAGTAAGGTCTCCACAAAGTCGCAGAGAGTTAGCCTGTGAACTACAGCAAGCCAAATGAGGTTACAAACTGGTTTCAGAAGGACGCTGTCCACTCTCCATGAGGTCGGAAAGGTCGTAGATGTTGCAAATGTTACCTGACCTAAAATTTGTGCAAAGGGAAAGCTTCTATATCCACATCTGTACTTTCCAAACCCTCCCATGCAAACATATTTTTTTCTTCATCTTTAGGTTGTGATTTCCCCCTCCACTGATCGAATACCGACCTTTTAACCTTTTCACGTTGTTGGCATAGGAAAGTCCACTCAGATGTGTTAAGTCCTAAGTCGGTGGTAAGCCTAAACCTGTTTGTTAAAAACGAGAGTCGGTCCTCTTTCAGTTGTAGCATTGGGGTGTTGAGTCAGCATGAATTAACCGCACCTGGCTTCCATGATGTGGATGTATTTAAGACGACAAACATTTTTCATTTGAAAATTATTTTATTCAAACATTTACAAACATTATTTCAGTTTGGCACCCACCTGTATGTCAATCTCGTGACCTACGATCAGGATCGAAAAAACATATTGAGAAACATTTCCCCAGACAACAAACCACAAGTGATGCAAAAAGAGAATTATTAAAGGGAAACCATTAATTCCTATTTTTATTACTAATGCGTTGGGAAGGATAATTGGGTTTGTAGAATTAAATAAAAGCCAGTTCTTGCCCGTGTTCTTGCTACTCTCCATCTGGGCCAGACCGAACCAGGTTTGGTTTTAAACACTTGTTTTAGTTTAGGCCATAAAACGTTCCTGTCTCAACTGGCTCCCTAGAGGGGGGAAGCAGTTTGTAGTAAGCCATCTGGTAGGTATTTGATTATGAGTTATTTCTTGCCACAA
This sequence comes from Lithobius niger, assembly GCA_023313725.1. Taxonomy (NCBI): domain Eukaryota; kingdom Metazoa; phylum Arthropoda; class Chilopoda; order Lithobiomorpha; family Lithobiidae; genus Lithobius; species Lithobius niger. Next base: position 28,038 of record JAHWFP010108173.1, read on the forward strand.
ACTATCACGGTAGCTTGCGAGAGCATTGATTATTTTGTAGTTTGTTTTATTGCAATTAAAATTATTGCAAACAATTACTACAACTATTATCGGAAAAAGTAGGCCTATGAAATTGTTGGGGAGTAGCACCAGAGCGTGAGAACTCGATCCACGAACTTCTTGAATAAGCCTGGGTCGGCCCACACACACAGCGTCCATCTTACTCACCCCACCTTCAGCTGAAATTAGAGGACACTTGACGTGGATCGGATGGTCGAGGCCAGATGGGACAAGACGTAGGGAGACAGGGTAAAGGCGTGTGTGAAGAAGAAATAAAAACAAGAAGAACAACAGCGAGGTCTGGGATAGTTTTACCCTTGTTTCAACACATCGGGAGGAAGTAAATAAAGGTTGCTGCTTTATCTTTACAAGGGAACTCAGCTGGGTTTAACACATTTCACTTCTATCACGTCAGACTCGGAAAATATATAGGCTCCTGGGGAAAAGAAGCAACGTCCATTTAAATTATCCAAAAACATGAAGTACAACACTAACGGATCCTTGATGAGCTGAAGAAAGCAGCATACAAACTCTTCAGGATCGCTCAGAGCTGAAGAAAGGCGAATTCTCCTTCAGCCTACAAAATGGCGGTCGGAGGAAGTCATTTTTTTCTGCAACTACGAAATTCATGTCTGCCCTTTACAAGAGCATTCGGAAGAAAAAAAAATTATTCCAAGGAAGAAAAAGTGTTTTTTAATTCGGCGGATAGAAGAGGCTAGTATCGAGGAGATTGTTAACGTTCTAACTAAGATAGGCAGCAACTATACAAGGTAAGAGTGTCATTATTGAACAATAAGCAGTCGGGCAGTGTTAGGACAAAGTAGTGAGGATTTGGGAATACATTTGTCAAGGAGACAGAATGCAAGAATAATAACAATAGGGAGATCCATAGAGACAATTATTGGCTGCAGTCCTTAACGGATGTGTACTAGTGTGTTTCCGGAAAAGTCTATCTTTCATAAGGATAAAATACAACCAACGGCGAGTTTGAGAAAAACAAAGTTACCGTTGCCAAAAAGACGTGTACACGTAAAAAAGGATGGGAAAATACTTTTTAACATCAAGAAGTGGCAGCATACTATGCTGCACACTCTTTTCACCTCCTCATGCCCGCTCCGGGGACGCAACTTTTTGGTACATAAAATTGAGCAAGCAAAGGGGGAAAGATACGACATTTCCACAAGACACTTAAGGAAAAGAGGCAGTTTAGAATAAGGGAATTATTTTAACGTAAAAATCCGTAAGCTCAACATATAGTTTAAGAGAGGAAAGAAATAAACATTAGTTGGCTCTCCAGACCATAAGAGCAACAGGTTAATACATAGGTTAGTGAATATGGTATACGATTTAAATAAGTCTTGTGTTGGGTCACCTCCTGCCTTAGGTTAGGTTGAGTGTAGGTCACGAACTAGGCAGTTTCACCAGGAAGGCATACCTTACACATATCCTTACACACATCAGATAGGACCACTCTTTCTCTAGGCTAAAGGCAGGCAACTTTCCCCGTACAACTACTGTAAAGAACAAGTACATCGTTACACTGTATCACACAATCTGAGTAAAAACCAAAAATCTCTCCGGTCATAGACCGGCGGTAATTCTCCCGTATGCTTTGGGAGATCGTGCGGCGCCCAAGGATGATAGAAAAGGGAATCATCTGATGAGGACTCATTATGCTTATACTTAGGTTTAGGTTTTGTTCGTTCCCTATCAGGTGGGACGGGCCTTGTCTTAGGATGCGTGGGTACAGTAGCCTCTTTTGTGGGCACCCCTCTACTTAAGTACTGGGTAAGACCTAGTAGTGTTGTCCCATCTTTGAGGAGGACGATCTAATTTTCCTTTTGGCACCCCCTCTACCCCCATACAGTGTAATAAGGCATTTCCCAAGGTTTAAGGTGGTGGTTCCTATTTGCATCTGTGTATTTTCCCGATGCAATTCGTTTTGTAAAGGGGTGATTGGCGGGGTTTGTGGTCAGGTTTTTAATCTGCCGAGCATTGGTACTTATTATTTGAGGGGGGGGGGGGGCTGTTTTGGAGAAAGTAAGGAGATCTCAATGTGGGGTATGACAGCAGGCTTAAGTATTATTAGGTTAAGAGTAAAGGGACCCTTTATGCACAAGGACCACCACACGGACCTACCCTACTAGATAACACATTGGCATTAGTATCACTAAGCTGATCAGGGAGGTCCTTTATATTCCGAGGTGGCCGTTGAGTCACTAATGTCCTTTTATTGTCGAGGCCATTTAACTTCTGCTTCAACGGCGTTGTCCTCAGTAACCAAGCTCCAGGTTTGTCTTTTGTTTGAAAAGTCAACACTTACTTGTCGGTGCACCTGATCGTGTGGAGGTGAAAGGCGAACTCACACTGCTCTTCAAGTATTGGATGTACAACCTCGAATTGACACAAATGTGGTTCGAAAAGTCAAGTCGCTGCTTGGTGTCACCAATTCTATTTCGTCCGTATGATGCAAATTTCCGTAGGATTTCGTAGAGGGGCGAATCTGAGTCTCTCACTAACTTGTAGAGGGTGTTCATAATAACTCTGGGGCGTCTAGCCATCTTCGTAAGAATTTTCCTTTTTTCCTGAATTCGTCCACGGGTTAAAGCTGTGGGTAGGGGGAAGATCTTCTGTGTCAGTTGTGTTCTCTCTCTTTTTCAGGTGGTCGTCCGTTAGTTCGTTGTGTTGTTACTAAGTTGTCTCCTATCTTGTCTCATGAACTCTCACCGTTGTGTAATGACAGTTGCTATTGGCCTGCAACCGTTGTACTGTTATCATCGTGCCATTACCATCCCAATTCCTGCTACCATTGTGTTGGGGAGTAGGAGCAGAGCGTGAGAACTCGATCCACGAACCTAGTGAAGGAGCCTGGGTCGGCCCTCACACAAGGCGTCCATCCTACTCACCCCACCTTCAGTTGAAATTAGCGGCCACTTGACGTGGATTGAACGGTCGGGGCCAAACGGGACAAGACGCATGGAGACGCGATAAAGGGTGTGTGAAGAAGAAATAAAAACAAGAAGAAGAACAGCTGAGTCTGGGATCGTTTTATCCTTGTTTCTACACATCAGGAGGATGCAAACGAAGGTTGCTGCTTTATCTTTACAAGGGAACTTAGCTGGGCCTAAGACATTTCACTTCTATCACGCCAGACTGGAAAAACACAAGCTTCCTAGGAAAAAGAAGCAACATTCCTTTAAATTATCCAAAGACGTGAAGTACAACACTAACGGATCCCTGGTGAGCTGAAGAAAGCAGCATACAAGCTCTTTAAGATCACTCGGAACCTAAGTAAGGCGAATTCTCCTTGCAACTACAAAATGGCGGTCGGAGGAAGACATTTTGTTTCCTGCAACAACGAAATTCACGTCTACCCATTACAAGAGCATTCAAAAAAAATTATTCCAAGGAAGAAAAAATGTTTTCCAATTTGGTGGATAGATGGGGCTGATTGTTAACGTTTTAACTAAGATAGGCAGCAACTATACAAGGTAATAGTGTCATTATTGAACAATAAGCAGTCGGACAGTGGTAGGGCAATTTCATTTTATTCATCCAGAGCCTTGACTAATTCGTACACTCTATTACAGTAATAATTACACACATGAAACAAATATAACAAAACAAAACGTAAATAACGGAATGCCAAATAACCAAAATGCCAAGAGACCAGAATGCCAGACGCACTAGAGTGCAAAAGACCACAACTGTTTCTGTGGGTAGCCAGCACGAAAAATCTCCACCCTCCACAAGGCAGCGGACAAGGCAGAAAATTCAGTGGAGAATATGTACATTATAGTCTTACTTTAGTAGCTCTGCAAAAATCAGCAATCGCGTGAAGCCTGCACAGTTGAGTTGTCCCCGTCCAGAGACTACCTACCAACGTCCGATGCATCAGCACAGGATGGTGGCAGCTCAAACGCCAGCAACGGGTGCCGATACAGAGCATTCTACAGCTACCGTTTTCGAAATTCCTTACGTAATAGAAAAAAAATTGCCCATCGTGGTAGAGGCATTCGAAGAGTTACACACAGAAGTCGTTTATTTCCAGTAATATTTCCCGTAAATTTTTAATAGATGATTCGTCTCAACCTATCCAAAACAGCTTCGTACTTACGAGCCTTAGAAAGGCACTTAGGAAAAATAGGCAAAATTTACCAAACCAAATCAGTTCAAAGAGTTGTACGTGTTCGTAATTGTATTTGATTCCCGGTCCCAAGTAGTTAGACATGGACCGGGAAGGACCCACGTTGCACTCGTAACATGGTTCACCCGCATCGGTGGAATAGGCTACCCGGTGACTTCTTTCTACGTCGTGAAATTCTTAGAAGTTTACGAATCCGTTTTCACCAGCAGGCCAAAGTTTTAAAGGAAGCGTGTCTTTACTAAAAGTACCTCTAAATTTTGGAATTTTCATTATTATAGCTAATCCGTTTAAATCAAAGTTCATTAAAGGTTTATTAAATTCGATTAAACCATAGGTGGCCTTAAGTAAAGATCTCTGCGACAGGGCTATTTTTTTGTTTATTTATTTTTTCTTCGAGCCGTAACCTTCCACTTGCTTGTGATGTCGCGCGAGTTCAGGCAAAATTTTTGCATAGTTTTGCGCTTTTTTTACGGCAGACACCACCACCGCAGTCCCTCCCGCCAAGCCTCCAGTACCAGCTAAAATTGGTCCTAACAGTTCCAATGGCAAAAGGTCGCATTTCGGTTTTCGTGATTTTGTTTTGTGCGCCATATTATCTTTTTTATTATAATTGTTATTATGTAATAAACAACTTCGACTTTGCCACTATTCAATGTTTAGATTCATTTTCCTGTCGCCAATGAGCAACGCCTGACTGGTATTGTTAGGCGGTACTGCTGATCTAAACTTCAATTTGACTTCACTTCCACGATTTCCGATTCAAGATTCTCGGACTGTTTGGAGCAATCCAACACCACGAGAGGATAGGCTTTCTTGAACTGAATCAAGTTGAAACTCAAGTCGTTGAAGCCGTAGCGCAGCCGCCAAGATTGCTGCACCATTCTGTACAAGCCGACGTACTCTCCAGTGGCTTAATTATAGTTTAAATCGAGAAATGGAGAAAGCTCGGAATTTAGAGTCACGTGAGCATCTTGCAGACTGCAGTGGTCGAACACGCCTGGGTTTTTAACTAAAGAGTCCTGACTGTTAGTTTGAAAAGCTAGAACTATCCACCTAGATTTCTCCACCGCAGAAGTAGTCAGTACGCACCAAGTGAAGCTAGTGTTTTGAGGGAGCTCGCAGCTAACGTAATGCCAGTGCCTAAGTCCTAAATCCACGGTCGTTGAGATTGTAGAGTTTAAGTTTTTGCTCGTCTGAGGGGAACCTACCAGGTAATGCTATTCAAAACAACTTTGCCATTGGCCATGGCAGCTGCTTTGAAGATGGTGTTTGTTTCGGTCGCTCACATGAGTGTGAGCACGTGTTTAGTTCTGTAGATTAGCTTATCGTAATTTTCAAAAAATCCCATGATGTTTTTCAACGGGATGGCAAAGGTAAAGCTTCGCTTGGGAGTTGTTGCGTGCCACTATTTGAACCCCAAGTTGTTGGTTAGTTCGGCATTAACGGAAGCCGTACTGTCCAATGCGCAGCACTGGCCGAGCAAAGCCGGTTGCTCCGCCGAGCAGTAAGTGTTTTAAACGGGACGGAAAGCCAATTGGGCTCGAGATTGGTTAATAAATACGGATGCAAACCTATTTACATTGCCTTTTGGACTTATATGTCAGACTGCCTGAGCAGGGAATCGAACCCAGGACCTTTGAAATCAAAGGCCAAGGTCCTACCGCTGAGCCAGACTGACACGGCCAAATGTCTGT
>JAHWFP010108175.1:3458-14778 GCA_023313725.1 Lithobius niger
CCGCGCATGGAATGTCTTGCCCAGTGAGGTCGTTGAGGCGAGCTCAGTTGAACGATTTAAGTCTTTACCAAATAAAATTTGCCTTAGGACTTTTTTAAAAAGCGGCCAGAACTGGTCGGTCCGCTTGTCCCTTCCTTCTTTTGTGTTATCATATTTACCTGCCTGACCTTTATGGACTGGCGTTAATGGATTTTCCCTTCCAGCTCCGAATGTGGTGGAATCCTTATTTACATTTACATTGCAGCTAAAAGTATCCCCATCTAAGTGTGTGTTGGTTGAGAATCGTTTTTTGTTTTGTTTAAGGTGATTTTCGAAAATATTCTTTTGCAAACCGCACTTGAGTGTGGCAGTGCCGCAACTAGCATTTTCCAAGAAGGGGTGCAAGGACAAAATGTTGGGCTCATCCTCCACAAGTATGCAATTTTGGGGGCAAAGTGGCTCCCAATCCGGACAAAACGATAGTGAATTTTGTCCCATTTGGGCCCCTGACACGAAAATTTTGGGGTCCCTATCTCCTGGGCCCTCACCCTTGCACCCTTTGCACCCCCCTTAATTTCGGCACTTGAGTGTGGTACGATCAGCACGTCTATGGCAAATAACGATACGTTACTGAAAAGTAATGTTTAGGCGAAATCCTTCACAGTGCTTGGGGTGACCCATGTCGATACCAATTTACTTACGCTACGTGGGTGACGTGATTGTTTAATGCATCCTTGTGTCTACTATTGAGTCTTCAGTAGAAATTACAGTTGATAAGCAGTGATAAACTCGTTGTTGACAGAAATTTCCAGTCTACTCTTTTCTAATTATGGTACATTTAGCCACCATGGCACGGCATTATGGTACGTTTTACATGATTATGCATGGCACGTCTAGCAACAGTGACCAGTGGAGTGAGGAGTTCGTACACGGCCTTGAATTCCTTGAAAAGCCTTACATTTGAAAAGGGAAACCCAAACAGTTTTGAGCGTGAGTGCATGAAGATTTAAACGGCACCATGGGGCCCTTTGACAGTTGGTTGTATAACGGACAATAGCAGGTCTCCTACTAGAGCTATCTTCCTAAAATTGTACTTTTTTATTGTGAGCAAGACACGAAAATCTGTATCGTGTTGAAAATTAAATGCTGTTTATTCATGCCTCGTGAGTCTTATGGTCCTGTCAGAGGACCCCATGGTGCCATGAAAAAAGAAAAAAAAATCAAGGCTTGAAAAACCTTGAAAATTGGAAGTTTTGTTGTCAGAGCCTTGAAATGTCCAACGAGATGCATTAATGATACGGTAGTAATTTTAATTTAGGTGTAAAATTAAATGAATAAACGGTCTTTTTTGCTGACTCGAAATGGGCCTGTGGCTGTTATAATAGGACGAGAAGGAATCTCCCTTTTACGAAACAAAATCTGCAGTAATAATGTTATCAATAAATTAAGAATACAATGGTACGAACACTGACATTTCTAAAAATCTTGGAATTTCAAAGGTAATTCTCAGGGACGACTGTACAAAGAGCCTTGAAAATTGGCTGTAAGTTAGCCTTGAAAAGCATTGAAAAAACCTTGAAAATGGTTATGTCTCTAGCGTACGAACCCTGCTTTTATACCCTAGGCTGTTTACTTTAGTTACACACGGGAGAGGGAGGGGGGAATCACTTTTGGCCCCAATAGCCTCCAACACTTCTATCAGCTCCCTGTAAAATCAGAAGTAGGTACAAGGTAGGTACTGACCTTAAGAATTTCTGTTTATTAGTAATACATCAAATACACAAAGTAACAGTAATGCAACATCAAGGATGAGTGCAAGGTACTAAAAAAGATATTAAGCCATAGCAACACACAAGGTCAGGCAGCTAAGGTCTCGGGTTAGGTTTGGTTTATTAATCACACTATTTTGCAAAGACTGTGGCGACGAAATCGTCTCTTTAAATGCCGTAAAATCAATCTCCCTTCGGATATTAAACCTGAATGCGACCACCCAGCCAGCGGATCGAAATTTGGAACTCGGCTTTAAACTTTATGCACGGTCGTTGTTTGCTATAATTTGTATTAAAACATGACAACCATGCTAAAGTATAATTGGATGAAAATGTGAGCGTTCTAATTTTCCGTTTAGAATTATTAACCATGCCGGAAAGGAGGCAAGTTGGCAAAAACGCAGCTGGCATCTTTTCATGATTTCCGTGCTGGGAAGAACATTGAATTAAAGTCATATTTGGCGGCAAAACGAACGAAGAACTAACACAGAAGGACGGAAAAAAACTATGAATAACGCCACTTTAGGTCGCCGTTAAGTGCAGAAGACTTCCCCCCGTGCATTGATTTGCTAAATAATTAAAAAATAACAGCCCGATTAATAGACAAGCCCAATTGACCTGTGAGGAATTGAACAATATCATTCGAAAGTCATCTTTCACATTTGGCTCGAATAACGCCGAAATTTGGACAAGCTGATCTCTGACGTCAGGTTGGGAGCAAGTCTGAATCGCTGTAATATTTCACCCTTTAGTTGCATGCAACAATCATGAGTTTTCATTGGCTCTGAGAAAATTCGGCAGTTACTACGCTACATTAAGATTTCACAAAGTTCTAAAAGCACCTGCGGTGTAAGTATGTTGTTGTTGCTGTTTGCTTGTTTTTGCAGCAGCTTGCTCATTTCCACGTGTTTGTGATTTCTTCAATTCTAAATGTGGAACACACCATAGCAGATTTTAGCATCAAATAAAAAATTTAAAAAAAATTAAATCGTTCAGCCTATCCATCTACACCTCTCACCACATAAGTATCTTTATCTTACCTCCATTTTTCAAAGTTTGTGTGTATCCCTCTAAAGGTTCTGGAGAGAGATATTAAATTTGGGTTATGAGGTGTGATCAGATTCATTACTGTAATTTTTTTTAGGCAGTGTTTGGGTTCGCGGTCCATAAAAAAAAAGGCAAAAAAAAAGGAAAGCAGTGTCATTAAGCAACAAAGCAGATCAGCTAACGTAACTGAAAACAAAGAACTGAGCAAAAAACGGCTTCGCCGTTTAGAAAAAAAAACCCTTAGAGCTCGTATCCCCCATACTCACAGCCGTGAAGGTACACGAATAAACAAGCGGCTACAGCGACTACTTAGTCGCATCCAGTCTTCTATATACAGTTCTACCATTACCAATGGTGATGCGCACACCTCTATCACGCATTGCAACAGCTGCCTCTATTCTATAATGTAAAATTAGTAACCATCAGAATGGCCTGTTAAAATGTGTTAGCTTTTAGGCTTTTTTTACATCTTAGTCGCATTTGTCAACTTTTAGGCCTAATTCTCACTTGCAGCTTTAATTTCGTAAGTATAGCAGCTAACGGAGGTTTGGACTGTATAGTAAGCCTATTAATTTTGCAACACGGTGCGCCTTCGGGCACAGTTACAGTGTTACAACGTAACACGCAACATAGACCTTATATATATATATCAGTGGTAGTAGGGTAGTGACGGGAGAAACGCTGTTTATGAAGCCAGCACAGACTTGTAGCAAGTTGACGTTGCCGTGGTAACGTGATTTTAGGCCTAATTTTCCTTTTTTAGTCCTAATTTCTCTAACTGTAGTTTTAATTTCGTAAGTAGCAGATAGGCCTAATGGAGAATCTGGTTCGACGGTCCAATGCTACCTATACGTAAAAGCTTAACGCTCGGTTTCACGTAGCAGGCTAGACGCGTCGTCCAAGCGTTGCGCTGAACTGAAAGCACGAAGAACGAAAAACCCCAATCGTAGCATTGATTATTAGTGTTAGCGGGATGCACAAAAACGTCGTATCTTCTCATTATCAGATTTACCGGTGTTGCAGCGCTAAACGAACATTATTTTACGGTAATAGTGACTATTCTCATAGGCGCCGGAACCGGGGGGGCCAGGGGGGCCATGCCCCCCCCCACTTTTCGCTGGAACCAACAATAGCCCCCTCCCCCATGCTTAACGCACTGTGAGGGAAAAAAATTGTCTCTAGTTAGCCAACGTGGTTTTTGATATTTAACTACTTCTTTCATACATTAAATGGATTATTGGAACTGTAAAATCACCAACAATACTGTGTAAAAGGAAAAGCTAGAAATGTTTGTGCACCTTTCTTGCTTTTCCTGTTACGTAGATACATTGATACACCCAACCGCGAACTGCCGCACGCGATGAAACGGTACATGCGAATCGAACACGATAGGCCAGTTTCATAAGTGTAATTTGCATCATTGTATTAGATTTCTAGACTTCTACAAAGTTGTTGTTATTGTAATTATTTATTTATGTCTGATATATTTTGTACGTCTTATCTTTTATAATACGACCACAATGTAAATTAATTGTATAGTAAAACCACGCTCGGAACTGCCATAACGGGAGAGGCGAATCGAACACGATAGGGTGGTTGGTGCCGTGCGAGGCGAAACAATGTACAGAATAAGCCAATCATTCAGTTCACCAGTTTCGTAAGTAAACTGTGCCTTATTGTCTTACATCTTCTACAAAGTAATTATTATTTTAATTATTTATTTATGTGCTGTATTTATTTTTGTACGTCTTGTGATACGAACTCAAAGGTAAATTAATTTATAAAAAAAAAAATAGTAAATATTGGCAGAAAGATTTGGCTGAAGTACATCGCGGCCAACTGTAGCCTACCTGTCTCATTCAATATGGTGGGTCGTGGCCGTTGCAGCTCGTCGATGGATATACGTAAATTTTGGACTCCAAAAACTGCAGAAAAAAGGCAGTTAGAAATAGACGACAGTACTGAGTTTTCACAGCGAAAGCAGCTACAGTCAGAAGCATCAGTTGGGGAGAACGTGCTCATTCCTAGTACGTTAGGGACCGGAGTTAGCACTGACGCTACAAAGGTTGGTGGTATTGAAAATTGCGTGAACAACTCAAAAAATTTAGCGGATCAAGCCGAAGGGAGTAAATAAACAACTAAATCTTCTTGCGAACTGACGTGCTGTGATCAAACTGCTAAGGTTGCAACTGATCCTGTGAGTTTCCCATTTGTGAAACATAACACCGTTAGGTACTATGGTGTAGATGAAAAGCGGCGTGCACGCCATTTTAACAATACTTGGTATGAAACGAGACCGTGGCCATGGAGGAAAGATTAGGAGGAGGGGAAGCTCCGGCTTTTTGCGTGAGATCGGCGACAGTGGCGCCGTCCGACGGTTGACAGGATGAACTACAACAAACATGGCCAAAGGGAGATAACCAAAGGAGTTGTTTTCGGTGCGTTCGGCGGCGGCGGCGGCGGCACGTTCGAACACCGAGTGATCGACGTTGTGGGTGACTTTATTTGTTTTCAGTGGATTGTTGGTGGATAGGTTATTTTTTTGGTGATTTGGAGTGTTGTTGAGAGATTGTAGAGGCGGCAGGTTGATGACAAGTGATTGTTGGGGACTTGGAGAGATGTGGATTGTTAGCAAGTGGTGGGCGGAGTTGGCACAGGATTGTTGAGCGGGTTCTCGTTGACGGATTGTGTTTTGGTTGAGACTGTTGACTTGGGATCGGTGGATTGTAGTGAATTAATCAGGGTGGCTCTTCTCTCCTTCTAGGTTTGCTTGACCATTATTGTCAGTCGGATTTTATGAGTCAGTTGGTAATAGGAAGCCGTTGGAATTGTGGATTGGGGACTAGTGTTCATTGATGCGAGAGGTGTGCGATCTTTCGGTGTCGGTTTTTGCTGTTGGATCGAGTCTGTGTGTTGTTTTGCTTGGTGTGGCGGTGAGCAGTTTGGGGCAGTAGAGGTCTTGAGTGTCTCTTGGTGAGGATTGTTGCTGTTGTCTGTGTCTTGCGGGTTTATTTTGGTGGAAGCCATTTGTGTTGTGACTATATATTGTGTAGTGTGGCTGCGTTTAGTGGGACCAGAGTGTGCTTTTGGAGTGTGGGCAGGTGTTGCTTCGCATTGGGAGAGTGGTTTTCCCCCTGTACTGTCGAGTGGTGGTTGGTAGAGGTGGTGGTGAAGTTTAGACCCAGCTGTAGGGTAGTGTGTGAGGCTCAGTACAATGGCTGATTTGTTTACTCAGGAGGAACTGGTGAAAATAGTGTATGCGCAGGGTGTAGGTGTTGGGGTGGTGGAGGAAGTTGTGACTGCTGAGGGGGCATGGAAAGTAGGTGGAATTGATGGGAGAACTGAGGAGCCCAGTGAAATGGAAAAGATCAGGGAGGAAGTGAGAGACCTCAAAAGGAGGTGTGGTGATCTGGAGGAGGAGAGAGAAAGGATGAAGCAATGGTTGGACGAGTTGGAACAGGGAGTGGTCAGGGTTGGTGAGGGAGCTCGAGGTGAAGGGAAGGAATCGGGGAGGAGCAAGGAAGACCGGAGCGCTTTTTGGTTGGAAAAGATAGCGGAGGTTAAGGAGGAACCAGGAACGATATGGAGGTATGGGAAGAGAGGTGGAAGAAAGCCAGGAGTGAAGAGGAAGACAGGGATGAGAAGAAATGGAAGAGGTGGCAAGACGACTTGATGAAGGCGCTCGAAGAGGAGCGTGAAACGAGGAGGGAAAGGAAAGCGGAGAGCAAGAAAAGACTAGTGCACAAGAACTCTGAGTCAGTAGTGGAAGACAGTAGTGTGGAGGAGAGGGGAAGGGGTCAGATGGTGCCTGCTGACATTAGGGGCCTTGGTGAACGGGGAGGTGTGAAGGTTGCTCCTTTGATAAGTGGAAGCGGAGAGAGGTGTAGAAGTGCTTTACGGGATGGAGACGTAGTGATTGATGTGGAAGATGTAGTATGTTTGGGGGGAGATGGGGATGTTGGTGATGGCGGTAAGATTTGTAGTGGTATTGATATTAGAAGTGTATTTGCTGCTGATGTATATGAGGGGGGTGGGGAGGGAGATGTTGATGATGATGGTATGGCTGAGTTGAATGTTGATATAGGGAAAGAGTGCATTCGTGAGGATAAGTTAGGTGGGAGGAATGAGGAGATTGAGCCAGGGGAGGGTGAAGGTGTTGATGGCACTGCCGATTGTAGGAGTAGGGGGGGAACTCTGGGGGTTGAGAAGGGGATGACATGGGGAGGGAGAGGTCTGGAGGGAGAGGGTGGAATAGTGGGGGAAGGAGGGGAGGGGAGGAAGGTATGGGATGGTATTGTTGTTGGGAACAGTAATGTGCAGAGACTGGCGAGGGCTGGGGGGGATTGGGAGGATAGAGGGGTTATTAGATTCCACCCGATTTCGGGGGGAAGAAAGGGGGATGTGTCAATGTTGCTTGGGGGCACATTGAAGTCCTTGGTGAAGGAGGGAGGATTTGTTGTCCTGTGTGCGGGAAGTAATGATGTAGGGAGGGGAGGCTGTGAGTGGTTTGAGAGGGGGCTGGAGTCGTGCATGAGGGAAGTGTGTAGGGTTAGGAATGGTGCTCGGGTTCTGGTATGCCTGATTCCGGAGAGAAGGGGGATGGAGGGTAAGGAGTTGGAGGAAGTGAGGAAGTTTAATTCGCGGTTGCTGAGGAGGATGTGGGGTCCGGAGGTGGAGTGTGTTAATACGCGTGGGGTCTGGACTAGGGAGGGGTGGTCCAGCGATGGGGTGCACTATGCCCCTGGGGCTGCGAGTAGAGTATGGAGTTTGATTGTTAAGGCAGTGGGAATGACTTTTTTGGGAGGGAAGTGGAAGGAGAGAAAGGGGACTTAATAGCTCGGCTCACAGAGGTCTCAGGGACTTGTGGTTGGGCTTAAAATGTGCGTAGAGTCTGGTGGGGAGGGGCATCTAGGGAGAGAAGGGGAGGAGGGAACAGAGTTTCTGGTTAGAGGAGAACGTGAAAGGAGGAGAAAGGGAAGGGATGAAGAGAATGGTGGAGAGATCTGGAGGGCAGTATTTATCAATATTTGTGGAGGAAGGTCTTCGGGAAAATGGGAGGAACTTAGGAGAGGGGTGGAAGATGGGGAGTTTGACCTGGTCGGTGTGGCGGAGACTCATCTTAGGGAGGAAGAGGAGCCTCCTGGGTGGAGTGGCTGGGAGTGGGTGGGGCTGAATCGGGTAAGGGGGTGGATGTTGAGGGTAGATGGGGAGTGGACTCAGACCATTGCTTTGTCTGGGCTGAGTGGAGGTTGCAGGGGAGGAGGGGAGTTTTTCCGCGGAGGGAGTGTAGGAAGAGATGGGCAGTCAGGGATCTGAAGTTGCTCGATTTTTTTGGTGCTGAGGTCGAGAAGGAGGTGGGAGGAGGGATACAATGTTTGGGAGACTGAGATGCTTAAGGTCGCGGAGAAACATCTTGGGAAGGGGACACGGGGGGTGGGTAGGGGAAAGGGATGGTGGGATGTAGAAGTGAAGGGGGCTATTCAAAGGAGAAAGGAGGCCTGTAGGGTATGGAGGAGAGGAGTTGGGAGAGTTGATGATGGGGAAAGCGCAAGATGCTGGAAGGATTATTTGGCTTGTAAGAAGGAGGCAGGGGAAGTGGTGGCTAGGAAGATCGGGGAATTTAACTTGAAACTGGCTAGGGAAATGGAGAGGGGAGGGAGGGAAGCGGGGAAGAAGTTCTGGAGGTTTGTGAAAGAGAAGGTCCGGGTTGAGGATGGAGGGAGAGGAGGGGATGATGGTGAAGACGTGGGGAATGTTCGAAATATGTTGACTGCAGTATTGAGGGAGCTATGTGAGATTGGGGAGGAGGAGGTGGGGGTAGAGGTGAGGGAGGGGGAGGTGGGAAATGTGCTTGAAGATATTATGGTGGGAGAATTTGAGGAAGCCCTGACCTTCGTAAGAGAGGGGAAAGCTGCGGGGGAAGATGATATGGTGGGTGAGCTTGTGAAGGGTCTGGGTGTCAAGGGTAGGAGAAGGCTGATTAGGGATATGAATGCGATCCTGCAAGGGGGAGTGGTTCCGGAGAGCTGGAAGAAGGTGAGGATTCACTTTGTATATAAGGGTAAGGGGAAGGATAGAGGTAGGATTGAGAACTATAGGCCGGTGGCCATTACGAGTGCGGTTTATAAGGTGTTTATGCGTATTCTTACGAGTAGGTTGAGGACAGACCTTGAAGGGAGAGGGGAGCTGGGAGATGTACAGAATGGGTTTAGAAAGGGGAGGAGAGTTGAGGACAATCTTTTTGTGGTGACGCAGGCAATTGAGGTTGCGAGGAAGGAAAGGAGAAGCTTGTGGGTGGCCTTTCTGGATATTGCCAAGCTTATGATGGGGTTAGATGGGGGATGCTGTGGAGGGAGCTTCGGATTTTAGGAGTGGAGGAGGGATTTATCAGTCTTCTTGAGAGGATTTATGAGGGGGGAATGTATGTAGCCTCGTGGGGAGGGGTACAGTCTGACTGGGTTGTTAGTAAGAGGGGGTTAAGGCAGGGGTGCCCGATGTCTCCTTTGCTTTTCCTGTTTTTTTTGAGAGGGTTGGAGAAGATGTTGATAGAGTCGGGTAGGGGTTTTAGTTGGGGGGAGGAGGGAGTCCGTACTGCAGTGCTGACGTTTGCGGATGATATTGGGGTACTGGAAGAGGGGAAGGAGGGGCTTGAGCAGCTGCTTAATGTCTGTGCAGAGTGGGGAGTAGATAGGAGGATGGAGTTCAGCAGCGAGAAATCCGGTTACATGATTTTTGGTAGGGGGGAAGACCAGTGGGCAGATGGAGGGGGAGAAGAAGAGATCTTGAGGATGGAAAAGGTGCAAGTGAGGAGGGTGAAGGAGTACGAGTATCTGGGGGTGATGTTGTGTGTGAAGCCGAACTACCTGGAGTTGATGGAAAAGAAGGTGAGGTGTAAAGCGGGAAGGGTCAAGGGCATGATTAAGAAAGTTGCTCTTTGGGGATATAATAGGTATGAGATTGCTCGGGTGCTCTGGAAGGGGGTGGCGGTCCCGGGTGTGATGTTTGCTGGAGGAGTGTTGGTGTATGTTAGGGAGTGTTGGAGGCAGATGGAGCGCTACCAAGGGGAGTTGGGGAGGTGGGCGTTGGGAGCTAATCGGTTTACTGCTGGAGAGGTGGTGACCGGAGAAATGGGGTGGTCTGGTTTTGAGTCGAGGGAGGTGGTGGCGAAGATTGAGTTTGATACGAGGGTTAGGGAGATGGAGGAGGGTGCCATTGTGCGTACTGTGTATGAGTATGTGACGAGATGGTGCAGTACTAAATGGGTGGAGGCGACGAGAAGGCTGGCGGGGAAGTTTGTTCGGGTGGGAGGGGGAGGAATTGGGGGTAGAAGGGGCAGGAGGAAGGGGATTAAAGATGTGGAGGTGGAGAAGTGGACTCGTGATATGGAAAAAAAGTCGACCACGTCGAGGTATCGTGAGGAGAAAAGGAGGATGGGGTGGGAGAAATGGTATCTGGGGGATTGGGGGAGTGTTCTGTTCTTTAGGGCTAGGACGGGCTCACTGGATACCAGGGATTTGATGTGGAGGGCTGGTGGGGAAGATGAGGATACGACTTGTGGGATATGCGGGGAGGTGGACGAGACGTTGGAGCATGTCTTAATTGAGTGCCGGGGTTTGGAGGACCTCAGAGGTCGAGATGAATGGGGGGGGGGAGGCTGTAAGATGGCTCCTTGGGTGGAGGGAGGAGGGGAGAGGAGTGGGGAGGGGGAAGAGGGTGCTCTTGGGATGGTGGAATAGGAGGGGTATGGATTAGGGGGAGTGGATTGAGGTTGTTTGGTTGGTTTACTGTGGACGGGAGGGCATTGCGGCTTTGGCCGCACTCTGTTACAAAAGGGAAGCCCATAGCATCATCATCATGGCGGCGATCTAGGCAGTTTCGTGAATCGAGGTAGACAGCATCGTGAATATTACAATTTGTGTAACCAGTGGGCTTTGAAATACGTCGATTACCAACGGAAACAATAATATTTAGTTGCAGCAAGTTATTCAGGGCTCATAACATACCAGCAAGTTGTTTAAGACTCATAAATCACCTGCATATCGAGAGGTAGTTGTGTCGGTTGACACTATCGTAATTTTCTAATCTACCAAAAATGGTTTAGCCATGCTCCCTGCTTCCTACGATGATATTCCTTATCAAAACTGTCACATGTCGGCATATGTCAGGCAGGAAGTCGAACTGCATGGGAGAGAGGCACAGGAGGAGCCAAATAGCGCGAGACGGGAGAAGAAAACCCAACTGTAAAATGCACGCGTCGTACTACGTGCCTTTATTTACCTGCGTAACAATTTCACTGCTTGATTCGTTTACAGGAATAGCATTTTGAAAACTTACCGTAGACCATAATAAACCGAATGGTGAAAAAAAACACGTTTTTCAACAATGTATGAACCACAGGTCTGCTGCCGTAACGCAATAAACACCCTTTTGTTACGTGGTATTCAGCTAATTGTTAATAAAGCACTAGAGCCTACAATCTGTGAATTTTACCGTCTTACAACTGTTTCATTAAGGGACCGTTCATT
>JAHWFP010108180.1:0-12430 GCA_023313725.1 Lithobius niger
TTCAAGAAATACGATAATCAGTAGGCTATATGGATATGAATGAAGGTTATTCCATATTAGTTTGTGGAGGGGGAAGTGGGTGATAGACGGACGAGTCCTCTGGTATGCAAACTCGAGCCGTGCCAATAATCGCAGCCGTTGGTTAAAAATCGATAACCGCTAGATTTTAACCTGTAACTATTACTTAGGGCACTAATAAATAACGCGACACCTACTGGCGAGGAACGTTCAGCATGCATGCTTCACCGAAGGTTGGTTAAAGGTGCCTATTCACCGAATGACAGGTTGCTGCATCTAGCGCCGTCTGCCATTATTTAGTTCTATCTAGCACTGGACTTCAACAAGCGATGGAATGCGAAAAGAAATTTCTTTTTACACAACAAACAAGCCGCGTGTCTCCTTAATTATTTAGTGTAAAGTACGTGCGTGTACGTGCATCAGGGAGGAAGCGGTCAAGGTTAACGATATCACTGTCACTAGATGGTGCCCATCTAGCGGTTCAAAATCTGCATTTCAAAACGGTCGTCCTTTACATTAAAAAAAAGTGCCTTTTGTTACGTTATGCTTAACTTTTACCGCTTGCTTCCTGGTGCACGTACACGCACAAACTTTACACTCAATAATTAAGGAGGCACGTGGCTTATTTGCTTCATAAAAAGAAATTCATTTATTTGTTTCTTGGCTTGTTGAAAGTAAGAGCTAGACAGAAATAGATAGCGGCAAATGGCTACAGATGCTGCTGCAGCTTGCCATTTTTTGGCAATCCCGCTTTAAGGACGTATTTATGCACCGACTCGCCTTTGCAAGGTCTCGTTGCCATGGTAATAATGCTACTACGTGGATTAGCTAAATCCAGCATCGTTTGAGTAAATGCTTGCAGTCGTCTAATCTTTAACAATAAGACAAAACATTCCTCCGGACGAAACAATTTTCCTAACAGGTTTTGAGCTCACATTATTGACTGTTTTCGTTGCGACTCGCCAGAGCTACGACCGCCGCCATGTTGAAACTTCAAATGATTTTTAGCTTCTAGCAGCGAGAATGCAAAGACGAACCGGTGCATAAACGTGCCCTAAGACAGATGCTGCAGCTCTTGCTCCCCAGCTCCACAGCTGTTATCTTAGCCGGGCTTAGCTTCACGTAACCCAGCGAGGGGACGATGAAGTAATCTAACGATAAAACGCGCGAACTTCTAGTTTCGCGTGGGATAGACATAACATAATCCCAGGATTATAACAAATTGCATGTTTTAGCTGCCCTATTTTAAAATGGATTATGACAAATGATTGACTAGCGGTTATAAATGAACATTGCCTTGTGACTTTTATTAACACGGAGGATCGATAAATATTGATATACATCTCATTAGGAGAGTATATATCGGAAGATTTGATTTTGATATCAAAACGTATTTTTTTACTCTGAAGTTTCTAATGGCGCGGAGTTGAAGGTTGACATGCAGCAATTCTATCAGCAACAGCATTTTTTCTTCCTTTCTTTCTGTTATTGTTAGTATGTTTGTCACATTGCTGCTTTTCAAAGTTAAAAACGGAGTTTTAATTAATGAAAAATAGTCTGTACTACACTGTACTTTTCCCTAACTGAATAACATCAGAGAGATTTCAAATGGTAGAGAAAAAAAAACACTCAGAAAAGAAGAGGATTACGCCCGCACCATTCGTACCGTGCTCGATCCGCCTCTGACGACGGCATTAAAAAAACTTCAACTCATATTTTAATGACAAAGCCGACAACCAGCGTTAAAGACTGGCCTTGTGAAAATAAAAGATATACTAATCTGAGAAAAAAAAGAAGAAAAAACTCCCCTGACTGGAACTCGAACCTAGGACTTTCGCTTACTCTTAACCCCTTACCGTGTGATTATTGTTTATTAAATTCTTTACCAGCATATATATATATGATTAAAGCCCTCCCTCCAATAAAACTAAAACAAACTATCTCCGTTCCTATTTTTCGACCAAACTTAGACAGATAGGTATGGAAGGTGTATTTATACCAAAAATTATGCATTTCTGTGCAAGCATAAAGTTAGGGAGTCGCACGTGTTGTTGTTATTCTTCTTGATCTGCCACCGTTTCAGAAAAAAACTACTGCACCTACCTAAAATCTGAAACTTTGGTTCTTCATCCTCACAGAGACTACTTTTTCAATTGGTCGAGCCATTTCGGAGTTACGGGACCTTAAACGATCAGTTTTATTGTTTTATATAGCTTTAACCGTAAACCATTGTAGCGCGACACCGTAGCCAGAAAAAAGGTACACTGATTAAAAATAAAACGTCAAGTGTACCGTAAAAAGAGGGTTATATGATTGAAGTTTCACTTTACTTGTTAAAATGTGCCTACACGGATAAAAATTGATGATTTTTTAATTTAAATAAGCAAATGTACAATTGAGAAAATTGTATCTGCTTAAGTGCTGTTGTGCTTTAACAGTAATTTAATTAGTGAAGCACAACAGCATTTAAACCGGTACAGTTTTCTTAATTTTACATTTGCTTATTTTAATTCAAAATCAATATTTATCCGTGTACATTTTAACTAGTAAAGTGAAACTTCAATCATATAACCCTTTTTTACGGCACACTCGACGTTTTTGTCTGTAAATTATTTTATGGTTTAAACTTGTTTCTCTACGAATATAGAGGCCTGCCCCGAACCACCCAAATATTACGGATCAGGCTTATTTCAAATATTATTTGTTTTATTTATCATCTGATCTTTTTTTTTTAGATCAGCGATATGCACACACTCGTCTAAT
Organism: Lithobius niger; assembly: GCA_023313725.1. Classification (NCBI taxonomy): domain Eukaryota; kingdom Metazoa; phylum Arthropoda; class Chilopoda; order Lithobiomorpha; family Lithobiidae; genus Lithobius; species Lithobius niger. The sequence continues at coordinate 2,782 of JAHWFP010108180.1, forward strand.
TAACACGTGTTTGGAACAAGTGATCTCATTATTAAATCACTCCCATAATGAAGCGAGCTGTCAAACATGATTACGCATGTTGCGTGACGCTCGTACTAACTGTATTGCTCACAGTATTACATGATATCGTTTAAGTTTCTATTTAAGCTTGTCTTGCTCGTTCCAGAAAAACAAACAATGCACATTGTGTCGAAGTCAGAGCGTGTCAAGAGTAGGAGCAGCCATTAGCCGCTCTATATTTCGCAAAGTCAAGAGTCCTACTTAGTTTAAGAGTCTGCGAACTTTGGACCACAAGAAATAAACGGCGCCGACCCGAATTTTGAACCCCACTGAGCAGAGCAGGTAGGCAGAGGTCTACGCCCAACCAACATGACCTGCAATTAGTGGCACATCTTCACCTGCCTGCTGGGAGACTGCTTCATAAATCAGTTTTAGAAAATTGCAATGTAAAGACAAATGTACGGGAATGTTATTCCGCCCCACCGTTACGCCAAAAATAAAGGAACCCCGTCGACAACAGCTGTATGCGTGATGGCGGTCTGCCGTCTTTCCTCGCTAGCCATATGGTCCGTAGCCGATAGCGCAGCACACACAGCTCGTTTAATTTGGTTCCGTTCTAAACACTGATCTTTACGAGGACATCTAGACGTTCGAAATTATATGGTATATATGAGCGCACGCAGTGGTTGGGGAGCGTTATGGTCTTGGTGGCTGAGTAGTGGTAGGGCTTAGTCTGTAGCTGTGTGAAGAAGCTGATCTCACTGGTAACTGTAAAGGGAATACTGGCAAAGTCCCTGCAGAACTGCACGTTAGGGTAGTGTGAGAGGCTACCAGGTGCCTTCAGCACAATGGGATGTATTCCAGTCCCCGGAGTAGCCCCTTCCAATTTGAATTCGACCCATCCTTACAGAATGGCAATTTTAATTTGTGTACTTATGCTCGTGAATCAGTAAAATTGGTAAGGAGTTTCCTGGGATAAATAAATACGGATGCAAACCTATTTACGTTGCCTTTTGTACTTATATGTCAGACTACCTGAACGGGGAATTGAACCAACGACCTTTGAAACGAATGGCGTAAGTCCTACCGCTGAGCCATATATTGACACGGCACAACGCTTGTGGGGTTAATTCCCTGCTCAGGAAGTTTGACATTCATTTAAGTCCAAGCGGAAACGTAAATAGGTTCGCGTCCGTATTTATTAAACCCAACTCGAGCCGATTTTGCTTTCCATCCTGTTTAAAGAGTTTCCTGAGAATTCTGAGGTTTAAGTGTTCTAAATTAACAAACATCAAATATTCATGGAAATAACGTGGAATCTATACTGTTAAAATTCGGTACCAGTATTACAAACAAAAAAGGAAAACCAACTGAGCCGAAGTTGAAAAATGGCGGAAAGTTTTGTATACAACTACTTTCTGCTATTATTGCTTTTAATAGCCACTTCTTAAATCTTTTTAGCGTCGAGATTTGTTTAACTGCAAATAGATAAGTAAAACATTCCCTGGTAATCTCTTAAAAATTTCGTAGTTGGAAAATAGTAAAAAAAAAATAGTTAATGCCACAGAGCCGTTTGGTTCTTCATTAACTCCTGTGTAAAGTTAGCGTCAAAGGAGCAAGGTACTAAAAAAATGCACCAGAATCTAAGGTTGAAGAAAAAAATCAAACCCTTAAAATCAGAGAAAGGTAATACAAAATGTTTGTAAAAAAGAGCACAGACAAAATCTGCCCAAAACGTTTTTAAGACTAATTCCCAGCCCACCTACTTATTTATTATTATTTGTTATACGTTTTATTTCAGGGACACTGATCAGTGGCAACATTCGAGTCAGTGGCCAACGGTTTAAAACTCTCGGTTACTGCTGTTCAATTTGTTAGGTTTCCCTGGGGTTGCCTAACACAAGCGTTGCACGTGGCAACATAGTTTTCAGACCCGTTCCTTGTCAAACACGTCTAATAAGCCTAGGAACAAGGACGGGCCATCCTTCTAACCATTCGAAACTGGAGTCCTGTTGGTTTGGAGGCCACGACTCTGACCGTTCAACTGTTTGTTAACTCTGCCGTTGTTCTCTCTGGGGATAAAAACTGTTAAAATCAGGCTTTTCATTCTTTTTGTTTTTCTTGTTTTGTGGGTTTTGAAGGTTTCGATGGTTTTTGAAGGAAGTCGGACATATTCCTCTTTTCCTCTTAGGTTTATTGCATGAATCTGCTGCATAGCAAAAAAAAAAAAGCAGCACGTTGATTTGATCGGTAACCAAAAAGAGGACTCTGGCAAAATTACTGCCAGATTACCAGCAGATAAGCCTATTTACGTTGCCTTTTGGACTTATATGTCAGACTTGCCTGAGCGAGGAATCGAACCCACGACCTTTGAAATCAATGGATGAGGTCCTACCGCTGAGCCATACTGACACGGCATTCCCATATTTATTTAACCCATCTTGGGCCCATTGGCTTTTCGTCCTGTTTAATTTATTCAATAGATTTTCAGCAGGATATACAGTGAGAGACTCCCAGCCGGATCCAACAGTAGCTAAGAGATGTAGTCTGTACAATGTACATTCTCTCGGCCCAGCTATGATCAGAGGGGTCTTGTGGCATCCTCTTCTTCATTCTAAGCAGAACCTGGGTACATTTTTTAGGTTACCAGGAGATTATGATGGACAAGGAATGGAGAACTCGAACTGCCTCACTGCCTCGTTTGACAATATCATCACGTAATTCTATCTATCTTTTGAATCGTAGATATACAGATATAAAAACATTCGGATTGAGCCAAGAATTCGGCATTAGACCTTAATTCTTGAATATGTTATCTATTACCCAACGAATTTGCTAACTGAGTTGTGATCGCATGGACCGTCAAGACTTTTTTTTTTAAATACCTTTTAAAATGGATACAATTCTCTAGTAAAAAAATTTGCCGAGTGGGCGCTGTTCAGGGGCGGAACCAGCGTCGTATGAACGTTGCGTGCGTTGTCTTTCCTAACTGTTTATTTGTTTCGTGAGATACGGCCTCTCTCTGATACAGGTAGCTAAAGGATACGGGAAGAAAAAAGTGAAGTGGCTGTACGACTTTTTTTTTTTTCATTATTAAAAAGCAGCGGGGAGTTAAGTTAAAATTAGTTTTGATATGGAAAAAACTTCAACAAAATCCTAGATCCATCCTCCCACCCGCCCTCGGGCGCTGTTTCCGTCATTTACCCGAATACTGTCAAACACTCTTCGTTCCAACTCTTTATAAGCTCTTTGACGGGAGGGGGCCGGGGGGAGGGTACCGAAGACAAACTATTGGAAGGGCAGTGTGAAGCTAAAATTTCTGACTGGGTCCCGAATTTGTCGGAAAAAACTTTTTTGCCGTATTTGTCTGCTTTGATAGTTACTTCCCATTTTCGTCATTTCCGTCATTTTCGACTGACGCCCATTTTTTTTCCGACTCAGACGTCTTGGTGGTGTATGACCGTTTCGCCGAATCCCGTTTCGCCCATTCCCGTTAGACTGAAATTTTTGGCGGAACGGTAATTTTTTACCGCTCGCGCTACCTCGCTCGCGCTACGGATAAACATATAACATCAGAAACCGTAACTAATCACAAATTACTTCCAATTAGGAATGTATCTTTAACTTTTGCAACGGCAAATTTTTTAAAGAATAATTTGATTCGGCGAAACGGGATACGGGATTCGGCGAACCGGGTATACAACACCGTTTTGGTAGTGATGGCGGGGAAGAGATATCTAACCCCCCACCCCTTCCCCAATATAACTTCGTCCCCGCTCCTACCCTCCTCCTTTCTTTGATCCATGCTCCTACCCATCACCGACGACAGTTGTGCAACGTTCATGCTGTGTCTCATTGGCTGCTGGCTGTTCCACACTACGCGTAGTCCAGATTGTACATATTTAGCTCAGTGGTGGCATCAGAATGACCTGTTGGGTCGGCAGGGCGCTGGCACGCGTCGAGGATAAGAAATGGAGCAAAGAAGTGAACGAAATGTGTTCGTCTTTTGAGTGAGTGGGAGAAAGAAATGAGGAGCACACGCCTCTTGATCTCATGAGAAGAGCCAACGGGCCGTTGAACTATAATAGGAAGTCGACTCGCTATTGTTCGCGCTTTAATCATTGTAACCAATCTAAAACAAAAAAAATGGGGGAAAAAAATACAAACTTTGCGTACCCCGCAAATATTTCGAAAATTGTAATAAAAACGGGCAATACGGTAATGCATTTAAAAGAAATCTCCATCTCGCTATTTTACCCCATTCTGCAGTTGCGTACGTAGGTTTGACTGACTGTAGCAAAACTGTGTCACTCAAATTAATATAAATAACACGTGCAATGGTTTAAGTTTAATAACGTGAACGAAAACCACATCGGGTCATTGAGTGATAAATAAAGACAGATGTAAACCTATTTACGAAAAGGAAACTCCGTAGGCAGCATTTAACACATTTATGGACGTTTCCATACGTGTCAGAAAGCCTAGCGGCAGGACTTCGGCTTTTGGTCGCAAAGGTCGAGGGTTTAATTCCTGCTCAGGCAGTCTGACATTTAAGCCAAAAAAAGCCAAGTTAATCGCACCGACTAATAGTTCGAAAGTTAAATGAAAACTAGAACATTGCTACTCGCGGTAGCAATCTTCAAGTTTTCATTTAACGTTCAAAGTATTATTCGGTGCAATTACGTTGGCTAATAGGATTAACCTTGGCGGGCTTTCCCAGGGTGAATGATATCACTACCTTCAAAAGCCGATCATTTTGGGAAACTTGGCGGCTTTTTACACGAGTTATCGTTTTGGGTGCATATCACAAATTTCATAGGACTGTGAACGTACAAAAGGTTACAACGTTTTATCTTCATCTGTACCTTTTTTTCTGGAGAAATGTTATATCTATAAATTTTCACATTGATAATTTTCAAATTTACCATTGCCAATTAGCCGTTAGATTAGCAAAATTGACACGCCTTAGTTTATTGTACGACCGTTCTTCACATGCTTAAGTTTCTTCAATCCCATTTTTGCAAACACTGGCTAATTTAGTTGTTTTGTTTATCCCTGCACCTTCCCCTTACTTTTTCAAGATTTCGGCTGCATTAGGATTTATTCTCGACATGATAAGATATGCTTGCAGTTGATAGACACATGTACCTTAGGACTGTGAACATACAAAAAGTCAACGCACCGTCTTATATTTCGCTCTACCTTTTTTTTGAGGAATTTTATGTCTACAAATAATTAGCCGTTACATCAGCCAAATTTAGAATTTGTTCGTAAGCTTCCTTTCTTCACATTTTGTCACGCAGAAATCCTTTGAAGTTTTCTGTTACTACCACATCAGACCGCAAAGCGCATGGAGTACGTATTGTTGCGGAATCATCATCTAAAGTGCATCTCTATTCTCACGCAATCTACAACAACGTAAATGACTGATTATTCTGTACTTCGTTACAGTTCAGGTTTAAGTTCGTCCAGGCTGTTACAATAAATCTAAGGAACATGATTGATTGTTTAAGCCATTGTTGCTTAAAATCTTTGAATGCAACATGGAAAAGAAGCGAAATTTGAGTAGACCGAATCTGGCAACATCTAGCACTATCTAGCACTTGCTTGCACCAAGTACGAGAACGGATTTATGCTCCCACGCATTTATCCTGACACCTACAAGCCCCAAACCAACAAAAAGACAATGTTCAAATCACCATGCATTCGCGTGTAAACTTTCAGCAGTGTAGGCCTTCCCAAGTTTTTACTAGCCATGAGCAATGAGTCTATGGGATTTAACATGGGGCCAGCGTTACTAGTCAGTAACGTAAAAACAACGTTACTGACGCATCTTTCTCTCTATGAATGGTGGTCACTCATTATTTTACTTTTATTTTTTCTTTATTCCTGCACCTTACCCTTTCATTTACCACAATTTGAAGGATTTCTGTCGCATTGGGATTTATCCTCAACATGCCTTAATATGCATTTAGTGGCTAACTTAACAGACACATGTCTGCTAGTGAGGCCGCCTTTTTATTATTAACAATCATTTTTTTAACAATCGGATGTCTACAATGGGATGATCTGCTGTTACGTCTTGGCGGCGACACCTAGCGTGTGTCTAGATGGCGCACAAAGGAAGCTAAGAAAGAAATTCAACTAATACGTGAACCATGAGCTTAAGCCTGCATAACCTTCCGAACACCTGAGAACTTTGACGATTGGATGGTATCAAAAGTGTAAATTATGTCGGAACAATGAATGTTGGAGAGTTAGTATTAAAACTGTTTCAGCATGATGACGGGTACAGCGCCCTGCTCAGCGAACTTTTGTGCCACAAAATTCATCAAACTTACAAAGAACTTTTTTTTAAAGGCTTGGTTTTCATGTCAAGAGTGCTGAGTTGGCAAAACGGTTTGGTGTGTACGGATGGGTTTCCGCAACGACAATTTTCATGCTCACTAGCTTTCACTTGGTTAACACAAAATCTGCTGGCTGTTTTTCGCCTTTAACGGAGCATGCGGCTTTCGAGTTGTCTAATGTCTATACGTAGCAACCATGGCAATGACGCCGACGCAGATACTCTCCTCGTACCTCGTGACACGAAGTATGATGCCTGCAACATGACAGCGTCGATTTATGACGGCAAGAAAACAATTGTTACTGCAGTACAAGACGGCGGACAGATTTCTGAATGCCAGCCCTCGACGGTTTGTTTTCGAATCGATAACCCCGAAATGGACGCCATGCTGGATTTTGAATTCTCGCTGCGAGCAGCTATATTCTACCGTCGTCTGGTCACTACCAGAAGATGTTTTTTGTGCGAGAATAGCAGTTTTTGTAAATAGCGAAAAATGACAACAATGTTGTAGCAATGTTTAAAATTACTGTTGCTCTTTGTACTTTATCCTTGTTGTTATTTATAATACATTTAATTTGTTACGCATTACCACATTTATTTAGTAGAAACTGGAAACCAGGAGTAAATAAATAACGGTTGACTAGCAATAGTGTTCTGCAAGCGAGAAGGTCTAGCTGCGTAAACGTATACCCTAACTCTCACGGTTGTTCACGTTGAGGCAACAATTGGAATTTTACAATCTTTCTAATCCATGAAACGACTTAGATTTGATTGATCCCTTAATTGATCCCGGGGTTCGAGCCAGCGTCCGCTTGGCTGGTAGCCGACTGCTCTGACCACTGGGGTCTGCTTGCTCACATTGCTCGGCGTCCCTGGGACCCTGAACATCGTTCATTCTACCTCGTTCCTTCAGCGGCTATGGGAACCATTCTGGCCAATTCTGGACAATCTTCCACCTCCTACGCTGATCGGAGGTTGCCCAGATCGAATCCCCGGGTTGGCACCAACCTTTACCTTTCAAAATTGAGCCGTTTCAGCCACATGAGCATTAAATTGCTTCGCTGACTTAAAATTCAAACGAAATTAATTAAAAAGAAAATAAAGTTCCAATTAATGACTTTCGACACCTTCGTTCCAAGATGGCGGAGATGTGCCGGATGCAAATGGGTGTAACTAGAAAACGGTTCAGTGTATACATGAAAAATGATAAGGACCTTACCTTTGAATTTATTTCTCTTTAATTGAAATAATCAAATGTATAATTGAGAAAATTGCATCTGTTTAAGTGCTGTTGTGCTTTATCATTCATATATTTAAAACGTAAAGCACAACAACACTTAAACATATGCAATTTTCTCAATTGTACATTTGATTATTTCAATTAAAAATCATCAATTTTTATCCATGTACATTTTAACAAGTGAAAATTCAATCAAAACCCCTTTTTTTACGGCACACTTGACGTTTTTGTTTGTAATTCTACATACCTTAAGCTACGGAATACAGTCATAAAACGTTATCTTGTAATTTGTTAAAGGGTTACAAGTCATAATTTTACCCTACTAAGAACGCGGACTCAAACTCAAGACTTGTACTGAAGGCATAAAATGATTTAGGGCCATTCTCCACTCGATTTCTGCCAAACGTACTCATTTTAGATTCTGATGATGGATGGCGCTAACTAAGTTGTGACGTCACTTCAAGTCTGCGAAGTTAGTGGCGCGCTTGGATGGTAGTTGTGGCTGCCAACAAACAAGGAATACATGACAACAGGCTACGACCGCTTTTTTTTTTTACGAATTTAAACAAGGTGTTGCACTGTTGCAGTGTTTGCCGATATCGCTAAGTTTTGATATAAACAATGTTCCTTATAGATGCCATGGTGCTGCTACTTGTCTAACCTTATCTAACATATTGCCTGGTTAGTGTGACGTCACAGTATTGTCTCTCCATCCGTCCGTCGCTTTTTTCAATTTCGAAACGGTACCAGATAAAGACTACACGGACTTCACCATTAGTTTCAGTAACCAAAATTTAGTGTAAAAAAACACGGCAAATTCAAACGACATTGCTTCCTTATAGCATGGAACTGTACGTGATAGTGTGATAGTATATACTCTCGAATCAAATTCTCCGTTATCTGCTACTTACGAAATTAAAACGTCACGTAAAAAAAAAATACGCCTAAAAGCTAAAAAAATCAGGCCTAAACTCACGTAACAACGGCAACATCGGCCAGTTGCTATACGAGTCGCTGCTGGCTTCATTAACAACACTATATTATGTCTCTCCCGTCACTTTGCTCACTACCACTGATCTGTATACATGGCGTTCGGTGAACACTGTATCTGTGTGCCGGAAGGCGCATCGTGTTGCAGCTACTTACGAAATTAAATCGGCAGGTAAAAAATAGGCCCAAAAGCAGACAATTACTCCTAAAATCTAAAATAGGCCTAAAAGCTACCACCTTTTTAACCGGCAATTGTGATAGTTACTGCTTTTAGATTATATAATAGAGATCGCTGTTGCAGTGCGTGATAGAGGTGTGCGCCTCAACATATATGAGAAGTAGCAAAGTGTACAGAAGACCGGCAGTGACTAGGTAGCTAGTCACTGCAGCCGCTTGTTTAGATTTGTAAAGGTTGTAGGATTTTTTTTGTATTGTTTCACCAGTTATAGCCGCCAACTAATATCCGAAGGCGACACCATGGCAACACCAGGAGTGGCATAAAGGGTCGTAGCCCCATGCGGCCAGTTGTCGAACGAGTGTTCGTTACTACGTTTGCGGAAACGTACGTTAAAAATTATGCTCCCTAGGTGTTTTGCCTACTAAATGTGCCTGAAAAATATCCCGTGTGCTGCAAGTCTTAGCACGTGTTAATTCGCAAGCACTAGATTTTAAATGACCTTGAAGCCAGCAAGGCATTTTGTTGATCAAGCCAAGGCCGACTGAAGTAGAAATTGCGTTTCTTGCCTCCCTACCTCACGCCAGTGCTTACAAGTGCCAGGAAGTTAGTGCCTCTTAGAGATGCTTTAGTAAAAATGCGATTTTGGCGATGTTAAAGCAACTGGCTTAAAACCAGGGGACGAAATCTGCTGCAACTCTCACAGACGGCCTTGTGCAAACGGGTGGAATACAAAGAGAGAATTACAACATGAATACTCCCAAATCCTTCTCGGACGGGGTATTTATAAACTTCTGGCGACACTAACTTCAATTGAATGCCTTAGCTGCATTCACGATTATATCTGACGCTATTATATTATATTATATTATATTATATTATATTATATTATATTATA
>JAHWFP010108185.1:2365-16981 GCA_023313725.1 Lithobius niger
GGAATTTTATGTCTCAACATTTTCTCATTCGTAGTTTTCACATTTGCCGTTGCCCAATTAGCCATGACAATCCGTGGCAGCGCTGTACAGAATTTTTGGAATCCTACTGTTTTGTTTCAATTTCCAGATCCAAAAAAGTGGCACAATGCCTAAAATTTACTGCAGTTGAGTTTAACCATCTAGCAGTGAGAATGTCTCGAGAGATCATTTCGTAAACGAACCCTTATTCTTAGAAAGTTCATACAGTCTGCTCTACGATTCTTTTTTTAAGAGTCATATGTACAATGGTTTTGGGGCAGAATTCGAACCGGAGTCCACTTGGATTGGAAGCAATGGCTCTGATCACTCGGCTTCAACGTCTAATTTTTTTCGGGTTCCCCAGGGAATCCTTACAAAGCTCGCGTTGTGCGTGAATCTTAAATTCGGCCCTGTTGCTTCTAGGAATATCAGCCATGCCTTTCGAGCCTAAACAATAGGGTGGATACATTTTTTAACATTTTATTTCAATCGTAATAGTGTGGAAAAGTTGCTCTTCGACCTCCTAATCACTATCCAAAATGGAAAAAAAAAACTAACACATTTTTAGTTAACATTATAAGTCAATGGGAAAAATCGCTAATTCTGAAAAAAAATGATTTTTGACTATTTTAAAATACAGCTTTTTACATTATCTCATTTGGTACTCTCAGAGACAACTAAAAAAAGCCAGACTTAAATTTAAAAAAAATGTATCCCTAAATTTCGTTTTAATTTACGGCATAAATTGGACAAAAAATACTTTTCTTCCCTATTCTGGAAGGAAAAAAATTGTTTATGATTTTGGCATCATTTAGTGATCTCAGAGTACAAAAAGCGACACTGTAAAGAGCTGTATTTTAAACCAGGCAAAAATAATTTTTACGGAATTTGACTTAAAAGATTAAATTTTAGGCCCATATGGACACCTCTAAAAATTTAATTTAGATTTTTATAGCCGTCGAAAATATACATTACCTGTTTTATATTAGTAGTTCCCCCCTTAGAGCTATTGAATCCCCTAGAACTTGAAAGTTGCCTTCCCTGCCAGGCTCGTACCTTACTGCGCATGCGTCGGGCTGCTTATATAAACCCTTGCGCAGCGGCAGTTGACATCATTTTTCCTAGGGCGTTCGCCGCGTGCGTTCGCTCTTGAGCTACCCCGAAGATCATCGCCACCGCATACCTCCGCCCTCCGCCTTACCTACACCTTTCACCCTCCGCTTACCGGCTGATTCAGCGGAGGTCACCGGCTGACATTCCCTCCGCATACCTTCTGTTGCGACTTACCTTTCCCTTCGCTCCTCGGACATGGAAGTTCTTGAGGCCGCTCTTGACCGCGACCCACCAGGTTGCTCGCCTCCGCATCCACCGCACGATGGCCCTACGCGGCGCCGTGGTACTCTCCCTTCCAAAGACCTCCGGTCTTTGCGTGGTTTACCACCATCCTTTCCCTTGGTCCCGGTGCAGGGTCCGTCACCTGCTTTGGCACAAGGTTGTCTTCATGGTTGTTCTACCGAGGACTCTAATCTCCAGCACGATGCTTCTTCATTCTGTGGACCTTCCTCCGCTTCGATCCTTACCTCTGCTTACGCCGGTTACTTGCCATTTTCCCCTCCGCATCACGGTGAGTCTCATTGGGTCCACCTTTCCCAGGCCTGTGCTTGGCGTCATGGCCGCATACTTCCGCAGCAGACTTCCCTTCTGCTAGTGCCACGGCAACCTCCGTCCGTCCCTTTCCCGAGCCTCACCTCCGCTTTCCCATCAACTGGACAGTGAGGAGCATTTCGCAAATTCAGGGGACGGTTTGATACTTCTCTTCCTTGTCAACATACCAGCGAGCCGATTTCAGAAACCTGCTTTCATCCTCCTCCGCTTTTACCATCTCCTGTCACCACTGTTCCTTTAGGAACCAACAGTCCCTTGTCACCCGCCTTTCTGCCACTGCGATGCATTCGCCTTCCGGTTCCCTTTTTGTCCTTCCAGAGGTCCTACTCTTTGGACGAGGCTCCCTCCCCCTTGCCTCTTACTTCATGCACCGCTGCTGCTATGTTGGACGAAGCTCCCTCCGCCTTGCCTCCTTCTTCGCAAGCCACTGCTGCCGGGATCGACTTATCCTGTTACGAAACTGATTATTCGGACATCCATTACACTGCTCTCCAGCCTGTTTCACCTGACTTCCTTTCGCTGTATCCACGCTTGCCTCAATCTATCCGCCACCGTCTGGCAATGGTTCCCGGCATAACCCGACTGCCGGCTGAACTTCCCTCTGTGTCCACCAAGTCCACCATTCTTACTGGGGCTCTTCCAAAACCCTCCTGTACAGAAGACATTTCTCTTCCTCCCACACCTTCAACTTTCTAGCCGTCACCGCCTTTTCCACGGCAACAGGAGCACGGACCAACAGAACAAGGATTTTCCTCGACCACCTCCTCCGTGTCTCCTGCTTTCGCCTATTCCGGTTTCATCCTTCACCAGCGGAGTTTTTTGCGTCCTCTCGTTCTTCGCCACGCCGCCAGTTGGCGCCACTTGATGCCTACGCGACCGTTACAACTTTCAAACTCAACCGCCTCTTCCCATCCGTCGCCTCCTTGCAAACAGTGGTTCGACCATGGCAGATCCATCATCTTCCGACGTTTCCGAGCACACTCCGCCACCGTCTCCGGTTCTTCAGCCGGGAGAAATTAATATCCCCTCACCGGTTCCCTGTAAATGCCTGGGATTTGCGCAGTCGTCTTCAAAACCAAAAACTGACCCACATCCGTGTTGTCAACGCCATTGCCTTTGTGACGGACTAGACTTTAAGTGCAAGATTTGTGTCTCCATATCTCCGAAGCGGTGGACACTTATCAGGAAACACCATCTCCTCTCCAAGCAGATGGCTGCAAGAGGATGGCAGATGGATCCTCGCCTGCCGACACATCTTCTGGATCTTCCAAAGACATACAACCTTCATCCTCACGCAAACGCTCCCTCCCAGCGTCACAAGCTTCTCGGTCTTCTTGTTCCTCCGTACCTCCTCTCAAGTGAAGCAAAAAGAATTTCCCCTCGGCCACCTCAACGGTGACTTCGCCTTCTTCATCCTCCTCCGCCGCTGCAGAGCAAGGTCTGTCCGCCCTCCTATATCTACACGCCAAGCGGTAGCCAACAAACCGTTCCGACTCCACCTTCTCTGCCCGTCACGATCCCGGCCGTTCCTGGGCCTTCTGGTATCCGTTCTGCCGCCAGTATCCTAAAGAAATCAAGTGTTCCGACCCACTCCTTCGTCAGGATCAAGCAAGCCCGGCAACGTTTTGCCCCGGCGGTTCGTCTTCAGACGTCTCTACCGGTCGCCGCGTTACCAGTCAACCCGCCTTCTGTTCAACGAAGCTCTGGTCACCTTCTTCCTCCTCCGGCTCCACAGGAGGCCTCAGTCCCGACCAAACCTCCGCTTGCTCCGTTTCCTTCCCAGGCTGTGCTCCGTAAAGTATTATCAAGGGAGCTTCATCTTTCGACCAGGGAGTTAGAAAATTTGACCTTCAATATTGACTTTGTTTTGCAGTTCACTCAGCAATTCACCGATGATTATGCGAACATCCGCACCTCCTTGGCGGACTTGCCTGCCCTCCGCCAGTCTGCTGCAGTGGTAGACACCCTCCAAGCCAAAAATTCAATCCTCCGCGCTACCAATGACGCCCTAACTAATGAGATGGAAGTTGTCAGCAGGAAGTATTATTCACAGCGCCTAAACTATGCCTTGCTCAAGGCACATTACAACTGGGTGTCGCCTATTCCCTCCTCACCACCGTGGAGGGCATACTACTGCGCCAGATCGCGGACGCGTCACCCTCATAATGCACTCTCCGCTCTCGGAGCTCCCCCATCGCGAAGGACTGCAATGAATGTTGTTTCGACGCCATCCCCGGTTTCTGTCCACCGATCTGCTCTCTCACCACCACTCCCACCACCGTATCAGGACCCTTCTTCCATTGCCACTACCATACTGGCAACGCCTGCCGAAACACTCACCCCTCCACTTCCACCTCCGGTTTCTTCGAACAGCACCTCCTTTCCCTCCGTGTCACAAGCCTTTCCTACTACAGGTCAGGATGAGCCGCTTTCCTCCGTTTCCGATGGCCTGATATTGGTTTTACCCGCTGTACCCTCCAATGGGTTACCTCCACTCACTGTGCCTCCAACTGACACTTCGATGCCTCCGATGCTCGTCGAACAGTCGCCAGCCGCTCTTTGGCAACGATCTAAGAACGCTCTCCAGTTACCTGGCTTCTCTAGTTATTCAGTATGACAGTTTGACGGTGCGCTAACCTTCCTTCCGGTTTTCCATGGCATACACCCCATTGTTAAGACAACGGAGGGCGACCTGCGCTGTTCCCCTTGCCGCTCCAAGGCGTCAGGGGTAACGTTTGGCTTTCGGATGACACCAAACTAAGACCTTCTCATGTCAACTCTCTTTGATCTCATGCATTCCTCTCGCCCAATATTCCTTCAGCCTCCTCTGCTCCGCCGCTATGACCGGCCGTCCACTGGGATCCATCTCATTCGGATTGTTTGCCAAGAAATTTTTTCCCTCTGTACCTTTCCTGAACAGACGTGGTGGAGGACCTTTCCCTTCGACTGTGACTTACGGACCCTTCTTCAACAGAGTATATATGTCATCACGACCTCAACGGATATCCACTACAACAATACCTTAGCCTCCGGTCACACTCAAGTCTCTGCTTCGGCCTCCGCCTCCACCTTTCCTCCGAACACACCACCCATTTTCAAAGTTTTCGCCTGTGCCACCAACCCACCAGGCATTATCCCGGTTCCTCCAGTTGTGACGAAGCCATCCTGCATCGAGCCACCATTCTCGCCTGCCTACAGCCCTTTGGTTATGCCTGCCTAATCTTACCTTCGCGGCAGCTTCTGCAAATTCATCCTGCCGGCTTCCTCCGCATCATCGTCTCTGTCCTCCGCTCTTCAGCCTCATGCAAGGTAAGAGGGTTCATGTACTATTCTTGATCTCTTCACTTTGTTCCCATATGAATTGACCTTTGCATGCGATGACGTTCTGTAATCATTATAAAGAAAAAAAAAATATATATATATGCTTACGTAGTACCCTTAGCTTTACCGCACCCCCAATCTCACTCTTACCGGACACGGATGGAGAAGTTTAAACCTCTGCTCATGCTTATCCTCCATTCGGGCAAACGCCTCCGCCCACGAGTGAAAGTGGTTGGGTCAGCAGATTGGTCTTCATCAGGATGTTTTGTGCCTGGGGCAGCCGACTCGTACTGTAGGAAATTGGCCTCCGATTACCGGGAACGCTTTGAACCTAGCCCCCCTCCGGGTTACGAAGTTTGCTAATATAAAACAGGTGATATATATTTTCGTTGGCTATAAAAAGACTAAAATTGCAGGGCCTGCACCTGCTTAATTTTAGTTTTTATTGCCTAACCGAAAATATACATTACCTTAACTCCCGCCCAAGCCTCCACACCATGAGCTAGGTTCTGGAAGGAGGAGAAATGATGTCAACTGCCGCTGCGCAAGGGTTTATATAAGCAGCCCGAAGCATGCGCAGTAAGGTACGAGCCCGACAGGGAAGGCAACTTTCAAGTTCTAGGGTATTCAATAGCTCTACGGGGGAAACTGCTAATATAAAACAGGTAAAACATTTTCGGTAAGGCAATAAAAACTAAAATTAAGTAGGTGCAGGCCCTTCAATTTTAGTCTTTCTTTTCCTTTTGGGGTAGTGATAAGGAAGTCGAAGACCAACTTTTCTGCACTATTGCTATTTGAAATAAAAAAAAAACCAAAAAAAAAACATTTTTAGATCCACCCTGTACTAAACAGTCGAAATAGACAATAGGCTACACTGCCTCTTTCACCGTTCTGAAAAGTCACTATATTCGTACATTGGTAGGGACGAGATTCGACCCGAAACCCTCTTGGATTGGAAGCCACGACTCTGATCACTTGGCTACTGCGTTTCACTTTCTTCACGCTTCTTATAGGGACATCTCACAATGCTCGTGTTACGTGCGAACGTTAGTTCGCCCACGTTCCTTCTGGGAATAAATGGTGAAGGACTGGCATGTCAGACATGCCTAATTACTCTAGATATCACGACCGGCTCCAGTGCCTTTTTTTTTGTTTAGAAAATTTTCCGTATTTCTGTTCCTACCCCCCCCCCCCCCCCCCTACCTTCCTCACGAAGGTTGCATTGCGTGCGACCATTTAAAATCGGCTCTGCTCCTTCTGGGGTTACACAGTGGGTGCTCCATAAAGAGCATCCCCAACCCCCACCACCATTTTGTACCTTCTCAACCCTCTTCTCAGGGAATGCGTAATTCCTTACTGTTAGCTGCAATGGAACGCGTCGTGGATAAACCGAATGGATACAGAGTATATACATATAATGAAAGGGGTGTACGTAACCAGCCAGAAATCATATTATAGAACAATCCGTTTTTTTTTTCATCTCACTATTACCATCACTGGAACTCGCGCTGAAGGACTTTATTGTTAACTTGTCGCACGTTCTAAGGCATTATTTGTAACATTACTTTGTCCAGAGCGTTCAGACAGTCATCTTCACAACCACCCCTCTTCAAGCAAGCCTCCCTCCGATGCTCAAAGTACAAATTTTCAAGCAAGTAAGAACAAAACTTGGACTACTTCGTCCGTTTACACCGTAGCTTAAAAGGAAACTTACATAAATTCCAGTGGCCTTTCCATCCACCTGTCAGAACGTTGCAAAACCTTAAGCAAGGTGACACTCAATTCCAAAATAGTAGCCTACTTTCATGCGCATCATTAGAGCGCAATCCACCCCAACTTCGCACAACCTTCCCAAACTAAACCATTCTAAATTTTATCTCTAAGTTGAACTTTCGCACAGATTGGCCATTAACAATCCGCTATTTTCCTAGAATTAATATAGTTGAGAATTCAAGCCACCATTAATATCATAAAGTTAAACTCGTTGAAGTAATATGAACTTGCGTTTGGGCCTTTCGAGTGTTTGTTCATCCGCTCATTGAGTACGTGAGCCCAGTTTGGTCGCCGTATCTTCTCCAGGATATTGATTTGTTGGAATCCGTGCAGAGAAGTTTCACTCGTAACCTGTCCGGTCTACGTGAACTTTCCCAGGGTGAACGACTGCGGCAAACTGGTTTGAGCCGCTCGAATTAAGACGACTGAGGGCCGACCTCAGTCTTACATACAAGATTGTTCACGGGCTATTAGCTGTCGATCTTCCTTTCTTCGAGCGACTTCCATTATCATCAACTCGGGGGCGCTCCCTCAAGTTGCGTGTTCAATCCGCAAGCAAGGATTGCCGCAAACATTTCTTTGCGCTACGTGTTACAACCATTTGGAATGGCCTCACGGACTATATTGTTAACTGCTCCAACAACAAACATTTTTAGTAAACGTTTAAAATTATTCTCATTGACACACTGTCTACTGCGCCCCTACCATTAGAGCTCCTGGTGTACATGTCACCCTGTTTAACCAATTTACGTGGACCGGTGTTAGTAGCATGCCCTTCCGTTATCCACCCTTTCACGAGAAAAATTGTATTATTATTATTATTATATGAGATTACAAACCACTAATATTATAAGTTAAAATCGTTGAAGTAATATGCGATTACAATCCCCCTAATACCATAGACTCAAAATCGTTGGAAATCCGTAATGGTAACGGCCCTGAGGCATGTCACCATGACAAGTATAAGTATTATAGTACTCTGTATCCATGCGGCACGTGAGCGACGACGATTCCCCATGGTTAGCTGCATGCTCCCTGTATGGTGGCCATTTCTGGCTTGCTGTTCCTTATTCAGCTTACCTCCTGTCGGCAAAATCGCGGGGACAGAAGAAAGTAAGTGATAATGACACGCAATGTTCATTCCTGGAGAGCAAGTGTTCAATACTACATTATACCACACGCCATGGCTGTTTGCTGTGACGTGCATATCACGTGACTGGGCTAGTCCAATCAGACGGCCAAACATCCGTTGTTCTCGTTCGTCATTGGCTAACTCATGGTGACGTCACGGCAAACAGCCATTGCGCATGGTTTAGTCATCTACGTCGCGAAACTAGCAATGCACGCAATTTCTCAATTACGGAAACCCAGGAAGGCGAACTTCACAGCCCTACAATAAGAATCGTTATTTTCGCATTCCATGAATACGTACTCGATTCTTCCCTATTCCGAGCAACCCGAGAAGTTTGTGCGCAGTCGTACCACGCATTGTAGCCACAGTGCGACATCCACACTAAACAAACCGCATCACATTTTGGCAATGCACGTCCCACCACGCGCTTACATGTTTCTGCCTTGGCCATCACCAACACCTTCGACCAGCTGACCAGCTGACATGCAGTTAGTTAAGCCAGATTTCGTACAAATACTGAGAAATAGGTGGCATATGCCTAATAATACGGGAGAATTCTAGAAAGTAGTGGAAAAATTGTTTTAATTTTGTACAAATACTGAAAAAAGCAGAATACACTTAAGAATACTTGAGAATTTTAGAAAGTATAATGCGAACATTGTTCAGATTTTTATACAAATACAGAAAAAAAAAGACTACTGGAGAATTCTATAAAGTAATGGAAAAATTGGTTTAATATTTCTACAAATACTGAAAAAATAGAACATGCTTAAGAATACTTGAGAATTCCAGAAAGTAATGGAGAAATTGTTTCGATTTCTGTTTTCAAATACTGGAAAAAGTAGAATATGCTTAAGAATACTGAAGAATTCTAGAAAGTAATTGTTTAGATTTTTCTAAAAATGCTGAAAAAGTAGAATAAAAAAGTAGAAAAGTAGACTACTGGAGAATTCTAGACAGTAATGGAAAAACTGTTCTGCGTTTTATTACTGGAAATAGTTCATCCCAAATACAGTTGGAGAAATTAGAGAAATAAAGACACGTTATGGAGAAACAAATGGAAAAATGCAAGCCAGTTATTACGTTGTAAGGAGGTATAATCTTGCATCGAGGAAATTTCTAGCTGTAATGAACTTCGAAAAAACACTAAAAGAATTTTGCCAAAAACCAAGAAATGATCGAAGCGTGTTAACTGCGACTTACTAATTTTGAATTAAAACCCTAAAACTGAAATGTGTTCTTGTAGAAATTCATGTATTGGTCTGTTTTCAAATGTGGTTGTTAGTGTGCTAATGTAAAAAAATAATAATAATAATTTATCACTTTTTTTTATGTGTGTATTCGTTTCGGATACTGATGAAGTTGTGCTGGAAAATGTTTTCACTAAATTGTTTTGTAAAAGTTGTCTCAAATAAGGATTTACGATTCGTGATTAAACAGGACGGAAAGCCAAATGGGTTCGAGAAGTATTAAATAAATACTGACGCAAACCTGTTTTCGTTGGCTTTTGGACATAAATGTAAGACTGCCTGAGCGGAGAATTGAACCCATGACCTTTGAATGCACAGCCAAAGTCCTACCGCTAAGCCATGCTGATAGGGCCGAGACATATTGTTGTGGCCGTGTCCGTCTGTCTTGATGGTAGGACTTTCAGTGTTTGGATTCAAAGGTCGTGGGTCCAATTCCCTGCTCAGGCTGTCAGACATTAAAGTCCAAAAGGCAACGTAAATTTTTTTTTTTTTAAAGATAGGACAAGTGTAAGTGGCCTGCCCTTCCCGTCCCTTTTCACTCTACATGTGAATAAATATGTTATTATTATTATTATTAAATAGGTTTGCATCCGTGTTTATTTATACCTCGTGACACCATTCGTAACCCAAAAAATTGTTTCAAAATGGTGGCGGAAAAACAGTGAGTGGAAAAACGACCACAGTAAAAAAACATCCGTGGAAAAGCGTTACTGTTAAAAACGTACGGGAAAAAATACTGCTGATAAAAAGGCTGGGGAAATAAAAATCCTGCAAAAGAAAGGGCTTGGAGAAAAAAAAAGAGGAAAAGTTTATTTCTTAATTTGTTTGTTGTGTTGTTGTTGTTGTGATAGGTTACGTTATGTTAACATCAATTGCCTTGGCTTTGTAGGATAAGGTATATAGTTTCAACAGGGAACGACCTTCATGACACTCTTTTTTCCGGACCTTTTCCTCCGGATTTCCCCCGATCTCCAAGATCTTCCTCCCCCAAGCCCTCGATGTTTCTTCCCGGACTTCTTTTCCCGGGTTATTTATTCCGTTTCTTACTTGCACAGCTTAATTTCATTTTTATTTTTTTTTACGGACGACAGTTTACCTCAGACTTTTTTTCCTAGATTCCATCAAGCTGAACTTAAAAAAAATCCAGTCGCCCAATTCCTACTTAAGTTTTAGGCCCTAATACCATTCAATATAAAAAGTCCGTAACGTTGATGCCCATTACTGTGGAACACGGCATTAAATTTACTTCCAATAGAGTGGAAATTCTCCATATTACGCTTACTTCCTCACTCCAGACAGATACTTATCTAGCAAATTTTTGACTGCAGCCTGCAGTCTTCAAAGAGCCTGAAGAAGAGGTCTGCAGGCTGCAGTCGAAAATTTGCTAGATAAGGAACTATCTGGAGTGTGGAAGTAAGCGTAATATGGAGAATTTCCACTCTATTGGAAGTAAACCATTCGCTATGTGTATATTTCAGATTCTGAAGATAGGATCTTAACAGTACTAGTACCAAAATTGGTTTTTTTTTTAATCATTAAGCCTTCGTCTGTGAAATCTGGAAAAATGAATATCGTACATTAAAATCTATCTGTTCCACTAAATCTGTAAATTCAACGAAGTGTTTCTGAAAGTCTATTACATCCCACTGAAATCCGGTGAACACTGTAAAGCCACCGTATTCCATTTTAAATCTTCTGAAATCCGCTAAAAATTATGAAGACATTGAAACCCTTTGAAAAATTGTCAAATCTGCAAAAATCTGTGGAAAACTATAAAGCCACTGGAATCCACTGAAAAACCCGCTGCTGGAATCCCTTGGAATTTGGATCTGTGGAATCCACTACTGTGAAAATCTGGCTGAAATCCGTTGATGGTTTTACACCTGTAAATGCCGATGTATTTCGAAGAACTGATAAAATCAGTTGAAATGTATTGAAGCCTGTAAATTCATTAAAATTCGTCGGTTTTGGGGAAAATTCCGAAGGAAAACAAATTCTATAAATCTGTTAAAATCTACGAAGTTAAATCTGTTGATATATTTTTGGATACATCAACAGATTATAAAGCCAAATTATAAAGTCAAACTGTAAGACAAATTTCTTTGCGTGCCGAAAAATAAATGTGTTTCTTGAGGAATTCGTAAATCCTTAAAAGACATGCTACCATGCATAAATCGTGTATGGAAAACTAGTCAAACAGATAGTTTAAGTCTTGAAGAGCTACAGTAAACCGCTTTAATGGGAAGATACGATGATCGATTGTTAGGTGTTCATGAAGGCATCTACTCGTAGTAGGGCCCTGCTCCTTGGTAACTGACGTTAGCAATTTAAAATATGTTAAAATCTGCGGGCGCCAAGCTGCAATCTATGTGCAGGCACACGGGTATAACGAACGATGTAATAAGATTTATACTCTGGACCTAAAGCATTATCTAATATGCAGATTCTAATACATCAGTTGTAGTATCAGTTGTAGATGCAAGCTAGGTTATCTCACACATCTCTAATTTAAGAGCTGACCGCCTTGAAAAGTAGTACGAAAGCTGTGGGGGGTCTCTTTTAGATATATATGCTGCTGGTCTCCGTTGAAATCTGAAATTTTTTAAACTTCCTTGAAAGTATAACTCCTCAGAAAGTGACGCAAATCGATCCCGTAATGCTCTCGACTTAGAGGGTCGAACACGTATCAACTCTACTGTGCCTTACTCGCTGTGCTTGATTTCTTGGGAAACCCTTAAAAAGCTCACTTTGTCGCTAGACTTGTGTCAAGGGTTAGACGGGATCGTTGAAGGGTAAAAAAAAAAAAAAACGTAAAATAATGCCCACTTGTAATCCTTCGTTTCTGATCTAATCCCTTCACAACGAACTTTGGGGGGGGGGCAGTTTTTGTAGACTCTACGTGGTCAGAAACATGATTTGATCCCGTGTCCTCAGGGTTTTCCCCGTTCAGCTGTGCTTTTGCTCGATCTGCTCGTGTCCCCAATTACGAAAATCGGCCTGTGTGTGTCGGGAGTTATAAACAGACATAAATCGCTGGAAATAATTGGCGGAGCGAGCGAGCGAAGCGAGCGAAGCGTAGCCTATAACGGACACCAAATTGCAAAATGTTGGTTGGTTGGTCTGTTGGTTGCACATTTTTAGTCTGGGTGGAGCCCAAACGAAAAATCGGATTGGAATGAAATTTGGTACAACGCTTGATACCCCAAACAGTATTGCTGAGACAAAATTTGACGTAAATCGAACAATTATTACGGGAGAAATAACAAATTTTCGAATTTATTTCTAACACTCACCATTGTAAATTTGGAATCGTGAATAGTTAAGGAATTCCGACGAAGCATACACTGTGCTGTTGGTCATCAAGTGAAATTTAAAAAAAAAAGCCTAAATAAATCATTGTAGCTTCCTTACAGCTAACAATCTTTTTTGACATAACTCAACGAAATAATAACATTTGATCATAACACTTTAACCACTAGAGGAAGACAAGCAAATGGGAAACAAACCAGAAGGATTCGTTAACGACTCACATTCGTTTCATGTAAAAAAGAATGCTTGCAGGAATTCAGCCAACATGGCAACCAAAGTGGCGTTGACGCTATCAACGGGAATCTCAAATTTGAAACATCAAATCGCCGCTGCAGGAGGAAACCGTTCATATAATACGACAGACACAGCAGACCACGTATGTATATCACAACACAGAACAATAATTTGGCTTCGTATTGTAATTTCAAGATTTCTAGATTGCTATGGAAACTACACTCTCCATCCCATGTTGCCAGAATAAATAGGCCTAACATCGAACCCAATAGGCCTAATTTCTTTACTGTTGTCGCTTACGAAACTAAAACGGGACTAACAATTTGGCCTAAAATTAGGATTTAGAATTATTTAAATTCTATGTTCACAGCCAAGATAACACCGGCTGATCAACAATAGTAATAATTCCAATTAAAAAAAATAATAATTAGCGTTTGGCGTTCCAGTACGTGCCAGAGGTGTGCGCTTCAAGATTGTCGTAGAAGGCAGCGTAGAGAGCCACGGATGTTTCGAATCTTTTGATTGTTGTGAAGTACTATCGTTACTGGTGATTGTTTAGCTTGCAATTAAATGCTTTATTGTTAATATTTTAAATCTAGGAAAGATACTCTGCAATAAATGTAAACAATGTAAGCATTATTGACGGTGGCAAGTTCTTTGCCAGCTTAACCACGGCGGCACGTTCTTTGCCAGCTTAACTACGGCGGCTAACGTTGTATTTTACAACGGCGGCGACGGCGCAAAAAGGCTGCAAATAACGAAACGGATACTAAATATGGGTGCAAACGAAAGTATCTTAAAATTAATATGAAACGTAGCCTAGCTAAAATGTAAAAAACACCAACAAAAAGCTTCAGCTCAACTGTAGCCGAATGAATATTGCCTCGAGCTTTTTAAGGATCATTAGCAAACATTGCACAGCCATTATAATGAGAGGAAATACAAATTTAAAATAAATTTTTCTTCGCTCCGCCTACAATAGGCCCAAAGTCTGTTTCCTAGTATTAAGGAAAATTGAAAATGAGCCAACAGCGAAAATTATTATTAAGGCGCTATGCAAGTGATCTAGGGGCGAACTGGGTAGCCGGTTCGAATCCGGGTCATGCCACTCCGACGAAACGTAGATGCATAAAGGTGGCTTACTGAACTACGTTATTTCTTGTGTATAATTTTCGCTGTTGGCTAATTTTCAATTTTCCTATGTCGGGAGTTCGTAGTGGAATATGGAAGTTTGATGAAACGTGCTGTATAAATAGCTAAAGGCATCCGAAAAATTATTTAAATCAAAACTTATCAGAAGGTTCAACAAGCCTACACTCAGGGAGGTATACGTTTGGGTGCATGTAAGGCTATATAGTCAAGTGGGTAAGGGTGGCAACAGACAACGGAGGAATGCACCACGGTACGGCCTGTAAACGATTTTAAAATGTTTTTAAACCTGCTCTTATTGTAACGGTGTAGAGTGTTGCATGCTTGTTACATCCTCTGGCATGTATTTATTGAAATTGAAATCTGTAAACCTTTAAAGTTAGTTTTCCTCTGGAAATGTGAGGTTGAAGTCGATGAAATCTGTAATTCCACTTGAATCCCCTAAGTTGAATTTGTTGAAATAATGTTGAAACTCGCAAATCCTTGAAAGCCGTAATTCCACAATAGGTCAGGGAGCAAGCAGGGCACGGAAATTGCATTGCGGGAAATCTTTTCAGGACAGCATGCTTCTCGGAGGGCAAACTTCGAGACCGCTTTGAGCCTTATTCATTTTCCGCCTGCATGAACATGAATTGATCATGGCTTGTAGAATTAAACAGAATTGATCATTAGAAAGTAGGATCATTAGCGGTTTGGGGGTGCAGGTTGACTTAAGTCACAAGTTGTGATTGTACAGGGTGGTCCACGAAAAACTGACGACCCAAC
>JAHWFP010108186.1:0-14309 GCA_023313725.1 Lithobius niger
GAGAGAATTGCCGTAAGCATTGAGCTACAGCACAAATAAGCATTTATAACTTATTTCCTAATCATGAAAACCGTTTTTATCACCTATGTTGGAATATACATTTCTTCATCTTTCATATAATCCTAATTACATCCACTTATCATAATTAGAACTGTCACCGTGTCACTTTAAAGATGTAACATAAGGTGAATTGAACAAGACATCGTGGGGCTACATCGTAGCTAAACAGTTGTAGCTTATCCCCTAATTACTATAATCCGTTCTAATTACCCTTATACGAAAATATACATCTCCATCTATCACCTAAGCCTAATTACATCCATTTATCTTAATTAGAACGGCTACAGCAACAGTTTAAAGATGTAACTTGTGGTAAATAGACGCAAAAAGTACACAACTACAGTGTGGATAAACTGCCGTAACTTAGCTCCTAATTACAATTAAACTTTTTAATTGCCCTTGTTCCAAAACGTACTTCTCCATCTTTCATCAAAGGCTACTTGCACGTATTTGTCTAATTAGAACGGTGACTTCAGCAGTTTAAAGATGTAATTTGTGGTAAATAGACGCAAAAACTACACCACTACAGTGGAGATAAACTGCAGTACCCTAGCTCCTAATTATAATAAATCGTTTTATATACCCTTGTTTCAAAATATACTTCTCCATATATCACCTAAGCTTACTTACAGCTATTTATCTTAGTTAGAATGGCTACTATAGCAGTTTAAAGATGTAACTTACGGTGAATTGGAAGAAAATACAGTGCTACCGCATAGAAATAGCCACAACTTAGTCCCTAATTACGAACAAACTACACTAACTATGGATTTTATCTGGTGTTTGATAGTTACTAGTCATTGCAAACGAACTCACCTTTTTGAGGAATAATTCAAATCTGCCAAGATCAGTATATTTTAAAATTATAAAAAAACACTTGACTTTTGCCCCATTTCGGCCGCCATTTTGGATATCTCATTGTGTGGAGGCCTGGCAATTGTTTACACCATTTTTTTGAATTCGGTACAACTTAAAACCTAGAAGTCGACACTAAACCTATACATACATTAGTACGATTTTTGAATTTTCGTATTCAACAGTGGCCATTTTAAAAACAAAATGGCCGCAATTTTGGTATTTGGACAGGTTTCAGGGAGCACCCCTTCCTAAAAGTTTATCGTGAGTGTGGACATGAAGTTCACCAGAGATGGTGTTATCCTCACTAAGTGCAGTTTTTTTTTTTGCTTTCACCTAGGACTAATCGCGGCTGTGTTGGACAATATAGCTGCCGAAAGCACCGCTGATGCGATTAATTTGTCTTTTTGCCGCTTTCCTCAAATATAGGTCTATAATTTCTCAAATTTAGACCTAATTCCTCAAATATAGGACTAATTCCTCAAATATAGGTCTAATTCCTCAAATATAGGCTTAGCATACAAAAATAGGCCCAATGACATGTAGCCTCACACAATAGAATGTAGGATGCTGTAGGCTACTCCCTATCACATACAGGTGGAAAAATTACCAAGATATCAGATAGTAACTGTATCCCCTGTCCAGTCCTTCATAATGCAGAAAACGTTGGTGAAAGCGACAGCAGAAGAAAAAAAAAAACAGTTAATAAATTAATTTTTGCAACCAGAAGCCCAGAATCCAATTATTTTAGTTCGTGAAAGCCCGGTTGGTGTTAAACCGACAACCTGTATGGTCACAATTCATGTCAGAAAACGAAGCGTAAACAAACAGGCTACTGGTTTGTGTTACTTCAATTTTTTTTCCTACAATAACATGAAAAGAACTGTTCACAAAACAAACAAAGACGAAACTGTGTGTGTTGGATTTGAGCTTCCTCAGAAACGACGGCGTACTTTTACGCCTGTGAACGGAAGTCGGCGAACCTCATAGTGAAAATATTCTTCCAAGGCTAAGACAAGACTGCTTTTGTTGGCCTGATGAGTGTTTCTTCTATTATGTTTAGGTTGATGTAAACACTCAACCTTGGCAGAAGACCTTCGGTAGTGGACACAGGCTTTATCGTTCGTATCGTATTCAGGATAACCACCTTATCGCTGAAATCATATCCAAGCTAATCAGTTTTCATAAAGGCAATGGCACACCAAGATGGGATCAAAGGGGGGAGTTTCCCCTCCTTCTCCAAGACACGCTGTTTATTCTTAAATTAAAAAAAAAAAACAGTACTTGACATGACTGACATAATTTTCGATTTTAACCTGTAGGGCAACCGTACTTTAGAAAGCTTTCGAACCTCTGCAAAGCAGTTTTGTATTAGCTAGGTTTACGATGGATTTAATTACGATGGCTTAATTAATTGGATTTAAGAAACGTGATATGTATTTGCGCTTACATATTACTTTTGCCTAACTGGCAAATTATCCTAACTAAAGGAAGGGACAAACGATGGTGTTGACGGTAACAAGCGAGTCTTTAATATGAACATACATCATGCTTACATAACATTCAGGCGTCACATGTTTAAGAGGCCGATTGGCTATTACAGTAGTGATAACTGCAAAGTACACTGTGATAAACGAATCAGCTATAAGCAACATATAAGTACCAGGATTAACAGAGTGAGCATTTGTGTGCACGAAAGGTGCACACACTAGTTTTGTGCATACAGACCAAAACGAATTTAAACAGTCAATTGGT
Organism: Lithobius niger; assembly: GCA_023313725.1. Lineage (NCBI taxonomy): Eukaryota > Metazoa > Arthropoda > Chilopoda > Lithobiomorpha > Lithobiidae > Lithobius > Lithobius niger. Next base: position 2,671 of record JAHWFP010108186.1, read on the forward strand.
GTGAACTTTATTAAAATCGATAGACCGTTATTCAGAACATTGCAGTTCATTCCAGGTTTTAAGACGAAACAATTTAATTTTATGCCCGTGAACACCCAGGATGCGCTGCATGCTGTCTCTCGAGGGATTGGGGGGGGGGGGGGAAAAAACCCCCCCCCCCCCCCAAAAAACATTAAGATTGCGTAATTCACACTACAACTTCGTGTGAGACAGTCTCATTGTTTCAGAACATTAACCACGTTTTCAAGTGTTTTTTTTAAGCATTAAATACTTTTGCGCGATTTGTATCTTTCGCATTCCTTATTTAGTTGAAGCGCTTTACTTGAATCAAATATCAAATAAAGCAGCGACGCCGTTGTTAGTGGTGGAGAGATCATCTGAACTTCTGTAAATGCGACAGGAAAACCAACATTTCTGTATATCTTTATCATATGAGCCAAAACTTCGACTGTTTTTCGTGCAGTATATACGCTTTAATTGAAGCAGAACGACCATAATGGGCCAATCTTCAAAGGGGTTCAAAGGGTTTAACGAGCGTTAACCACTCCTGGTCATCTGCCCGAAGCCCTAAGGCCCTATGTCTGCAATAGCCAGATTCCCAATCTGGCCAATCTGTGCCGATCTTGTGGTACCTTGTAACAATATTAAGAGCATGGATACGAGAGCCTGGACTATCACATCTTAATTACCTCTTCCAAGCCTACGATAGGCCCTGGCGGAAGTTGCGGCTACTAATATCTCTGCCAATGGTTAGCCTTCGAAGCAGCATGAAGGCAAAGCATCATAAGAGGTATTAGTAGCCGCAGCTACCGCTAGGGTGCCACGTAAACTTGGAAGAGGTAAAATGAAATATTTATAGGTAACTTTCTGATGTATGTTACTAAAATGCCAGATACTACTGCTGTATGTTGAGTAATTTAGCCTATAAACTGCATTAGTGAGTAATTTCTAAAAAACCTTCAGGCTCCTGAGGGACTGGTCATTATTTATGGATAGTAAAATCCCCATATCCGTACCATACTCATCATCTGAAATACAGAAAAAAACAAAAAAAAACATGAGGAAAGACTTTTCTAGAGGGCTGATTGAAGAAAACTATACTTGTTGTAATATAGGCACTGATAGATTCAAAACCTCGTATCATGGGGTATTTTTTTGAGGGGGGGCTCGTCCCCCAGAAGGTGAGGCGTTTTTAGAAATTTTGATTGCTGAAAGTGTCATTTTTGGGGTCCAAAAATGACTTTTACTTCAAGTTTGGTCAGTGTTTTGTGACTCAACCCTATTCACGGGCCTAAAAACGTTTTGCCCCCCTTCCCCTCGAGGGACCCCGTGGTTCATAGGAAGGCGAACAGGCCTAGTACGTGAAGAAATTTTCTCTAGGCACAAAATTATCAAAAAAATCACATGTGGTGCCTTCTAGGTTACTTGACCAAGAAATTCTTTCCACGGTGCACGGGTAGCTGCCAGCACTGGGGCGTCAGATTCGATAGGCGTCCTGGTCCCAGTGTACATCTCTGGCTTCCTACAGACCCGGGTTCGATCCTGGCGGTGGGAAGTGTATATGTACGGGTTTTTCTCCGGTTGTTTCCCGCCCGTTGCACGAGGGTTTCCTCCGGGTACTCCGGTTTCCTCCCTCATGCGGCAAAAAACAACTGTAATAATGGTGGTACTTCTTCCACTTAACATCTGCCGCCGGGGAATTTGGGTGGGTGGATGCCTCGAGCATCGTCTCTATATATTATTATTATTATTATTATTAGCGTTTATACATGATTCTTCTTATCCCTAACTGTCCTAACGCAGCGGTAAAGATATAGGACTTTTCGTCCCCGGACAATTCGTCCCTAGACTTTTTTTCCAAACTTTTTGTCCTACAGACTATTCTTCCACAGATTGTTCCTCCCAAAAATGCACTCTACCAGAATGAACCGTACATCAATTGCACGCAGTCAGATTAAACGTAATAATAACTGTGGTCTGGGGAGGAGAGGAGGACAGCGGCATTGATAAACATCCTAAAGATTCCCAAGTCAAAACTGTAGGAAACTACCAGCTGGAATATAATAAGCATGAAACTCCGGGTGTGCGCATTTAGAACTGTGGGGGCCCGCGCTTCAAACATCCGAAAGGCGCCACAACCTAGAACTGCCGTAATGCACATAGAATAAAAATCCGGATGTGCACAGTTAGAACTGAGGGGCCCCACGCTTCGTATGGTAATGATAAACATCCAAAATGATCTCCAACCAAAACTGCAAAAATAAACATAGAATGAAACTCCTATAGGGTGCACAATTAGAACTGTGAGGGCCCGTGCTTCGTGCGGAAATGATAAACATCAAAGAGGCTCCCCAACCATAACTGCCAGTATGCACATAGAATGCAACTTTGGGTGTGCACAGTTAGAACTGTGGGGGCCTGTGCTTCGTAGAGAAATGATAAACATCCAAGAGACAACCAAAACTGCCAGAATACACATAAAATGAAACAATTAGAACCAAAAGGCTCCTCAACCAGAACAGCCAGAATGCACATCGAATGAAACTTCGGGTGTGCACCGTTAGAAATGAGGGGTCCAACGCTTCATGCGGGAATGATTAACATCCGAAATGTTCTCCAACCAAAACTGCCGGAAACTAATATGAAACTTCGGATGAGCATAGTTAGAACTGTGGGAGCCCGTGCTTCGTTCGGGAATGATAAACATCCGAAAGGCTTCCCAACCAGAACTGTCAGAATACAGAGAGAATGAAACTCCCGTTGTGTGCAATCAGAACTGCAGACTGTTGACTCTTGCAAAAGGAAAAAAAAAGGAAAAAAAAAAATTTTTCCTCTGACTGTCCAGGGAAGAATTGTCTGGGAATGAAAAGTGCATGGGACGAAGAGTCCGAGTCCAAAAGTCTGGGGACGAAAAATCCAAGCAAATTGGCCCTACGTAAAAAATTCATGTCGGTAGATGAATAAATAATTCGAGAAATGCAAGGCGTTTCGAAGCGAGTGATGCAATTTTATAGTTAATTTGATTCTTTAATCAAGGTTTGACAAGTTCTTTTTGAACGGTGCGGAGTTGGAGCCGCTCGTCTTGCTCCTAGTTACCGACAGACTTTTGTCTCTTTAAATTTAACGTTTAAATTCCATAATCTCCAATTCACCACAAAACCACTGAAAATAGTGTTACGTTAACGTATAGGCCTACACTATAAAACATTAATTTGTTTCCAATAACCAAATTATTAGCCATTTTCAGCCGTAAAACACAATTTTTCCAACCGGTAAATGGGAAGAGAAGAAACCTTTCAATATTAGATTTTGCAGTACTGCAAACGTAAAATGCATTTAAAGGTACATTCTGCCTGCCTTACAACAGCCACGCGCAGATCGCCATCCGCGCATGTTACCATCCCACTGTTTCGCGAGACCGGCGTAGTAATACAAGGCCAACTGAGATAGTAGCTGCGTTCCTCGCAGCAAGGAATGTATCCAATATCACAGTGGGCCTTGGGCCTAGTAGAGGAAAAAGCATCAACGCAAAAATTATGTTGTCACATACCGGAAAGATTTTTGTATTTTAACATCACACTTTATAATTTTTTAGGCTAGTATCTTATAATTTTTCTTCGCCGATCTATTGGCATAAATAATTTTATTTTTTATCGCTTTCGTCTTTTAGATTTTTGATCTCATGGTAATTATTAATAAACGATTAAAAATAAGTACATGTATGCACACAAATGAAACGTAATGGTTATTGCAAGCGCTCAAAGAATCATACAACTGCAGGATGCTTTTAGTTCTCAATATTCATTAGAAAATTTCGTAGACGGTACATTTTAAAACGGATTTTTAGTAGGGGATTGACTAACGGTAAGTAAATAGAACTTTGGGGCCGTACTTGATGTGGAGGATCGAGAAAAATGGCGTTGGGAGAAATGTACCTTTAAAGTGTAACAGAAGCGTTCAATTTGAGAAAAAAAACAGTAGATCACAACACATATTTTGAAAATTGTGTTTAGCGAAAACGCTTATGTTTAACATGTGTTATAAAATAAACACTACTGTTTTAAGATAAAACAACTACTTCTTTATTTTTAACGCTTCCCAGTCCCGACTCGACGTGTTACAAACGTGTTTACAGAGTGTTACAAATTGAACGTGTGTTTCATTTTAATCGTATTTTCCGTTTGCAACACATAAACGCTAACATGAAAGGTTTCTTCTCAGCATATTTTGTGAGACGCTTGTGTACGTTTTTCAGCTAAAGAAGTTTAGAAACGCTTTCTAGGTGTGTCTAAAATGTCTTTATTTCAATACACATATAAGAGTGTACAGAGAATTGATCATCTAAAGAGAATTGGTTATCTAAATTACTAACGTTGTCAAGTTTGTGAACTCATTACACCAGTCCTTTTAGTCTTCTGTACGGCCGAAACGGCTGGGAAAAATTGTAGCGACGACTTTGTCCTACCCAAGGTTTCCACCAAAATTCTGAAATCAATTTTTCAAGAGTTTTCCAGGTTTTCCAGAGTAGATGAAGTCATTTTCCAGGCTATTTACCCTAATTTTAGGAAGGAATATTTTTCACATATGTTACCGGTTTTGTGTTTAAAAACAGCTGAAGCTTTTAGATGGGAAATACACAATTTAAAATCTTATTTTTTTCTCTGAGTTTTCCAGGTTTTTTTTTTTGTAAAAAAAAAAAATCAGAGAATTCCTTGAGTTCTCCCTGACTTTCAAACATACTTTAAATTCCCTGAGTTTTCAAGGTTTTCCAAATTGGTGGGAACCCTGCCTCCGTCTGTCTGTCCGTCGCTTTTTTCAACTCTGAAACGGTACCACATATTGTGTACGCAGCCTATCTTGAGTCCTGTAGGTATTTTATGAGCGGCTACGTCTTCCTGGAGCGAGTGGCTTTAATCGACGGCCGCCATTGTTTTTGTAACCATCGTAGATATCAACAAGGCACTCTGCTACCTAAAACATACAATTGATTATCTGTGTCGTTCTGGGGCAAACTCAAGATAGGCCGTGGACATGATAGATGGCAGTTCTCACCATTAAATTCAGAGTTCAATAATTATTTTAAAAACACGGAAAATCAAAGCATCGGTGCTTCCTCACTGAAATAATATTTGATCGTCGCGTTTAACCACTGCAGGAAGTGACGCGACCGTGAAAACAAAAGAATTTCGTTAACGGCACACTTTAGCTTCAGTTAATATGTCTCGACACCGTGGTGTTGCATGGATGAATGGGTATATACTCTCGAACCAAATTATACGTTTGCTGCTACTTACGAAACTAAAGCGGCAGGTAAAAAAAAATTAGGCTTAAAAGCTGCAAGTTAAGCCTTAAATCACTTTGCCACGGCAACGTTAAGTCTCCGCACCGTGTTGCATAAATGAATAGGCTTTCTCTCGAACCCAATTCTCTGGTAGCTGCTACTTACGAAATTAAAACGGCAAGTAAAAATGTATCCTAATAGCTGATAATTACGTCTAAAATCTAAAACTAGCCTAAAAATTAACACATTTTTAACCAGCAATTATAAAATAGAGAGCGCTGTTGCAGTGCGTGATAGAGGTGTGCGCCTTAATATTTTCGAAAGTGGCGAAAGTGTACTCAAGACCTATTGCGACTAGATAGTTGCTGCAGCCGTTTGGTTTAGTGACGTTTCGCTACTAAGAGAAATGAAACTGCAGGAAGAGGATGTGTAACAAAAGTCCCCGTATGCTACGACGGTCGTTTTGCAAGTGTTCTAATTTTAAGGTGCCAAGCATTTGACGGCTCGTTACTCCAGAAGTTTTTTTTTTTTAGAGAGAACAACTTACTTATGTCATACTTTCAAGTTCCAGTGCTTATTCCGTGAAGGATTTCTTGGCTGTAAAATGTTCATACAGGTTTTATCACATTTTACGTCAATACATTTTGCGAAGAACAGTCTTTACGTCTTCATACGTCTTAGCTTTACTTTTGAAACTTATGTCCTTACTTTTTCATTAGTGAAAAAAAATTTTAATAAATCTATTTTAATCAGACCTTAATTCTTCGCTGATGTTTGTAATCACAGTCTGTCATACAAATCTTGAAATTGGATGAGGAGGAGGGGAGTTGAAGGAAATCGATAGTAAATGGCTGTGCTGTTTGTATTCAGATTGCTAAAGACTCACGCAGCGGTGACCTGGTCTGCCTCGACGATTGTGCTGGTTGTTAGCAAATTTCCCGACTAGCGGAGACAACCCAACCGGCTGCTGGAATACTTGGGCTACGTGTGCAGGCCTCATGAGGAGCTTACTCAGTCCCGGATCAAGGTTTCCGGAGATGACGTCAAAATTACGTGTGTTCACTCTGGAGATGCTGAGCACTAAGCGCCGGTGCACACGTGCGGTCGCCGCTACGGTACCGTATTTGCGGTTTGGTTTACGTGCCATCTGTTGGATACTGCACACGTACCTGCGTCGACGTTGCGTTACCGCCCGCCGCTCTTGCAGTCGTTTTGCACCGCAATTCCCCCCGTCTACGCAGCGGTACCGCAGCTTTAAAAAAAAAAACGCAATTGCGTCTCTGAGTACCTTGGATGACTTCAGCGGTGCACACGTCCGCCGTTTACCGCAAAAGCGTTACCGAAAATGGCGTCCAATTTCGAAGAAATAGACATGGAATTGTTTATTGGGGGAGTAAAGAACTATGCTGAAATATGAAATGTTGCTGCAGAAATGATTGAAGACTCATTGGGAAGTAATTAAAGAACTTATCCGAATTTTTTAGTTAATCTGCAAAGGATGTATAACTTTTTCCCTGGCACGTCTTAAATTAGTACATCAATGTACCAAAATTCGTCGCATTGGTTTTAAAATATATTTTTTGTTCACGAGGTAGGCGAAAAAAGCAACAACGTCTCATTGGTTTCAAACTATAATATTTTGTACACGAGGTTAAGGAACCGAACGCCCACATACCCCACCGAAGCGGCGCCGCAGCGTCCAAAAAACGCACGTTGCACCGGCGCTAATAGCTCAGCCTCCAAGTGCGTTCTACAGGTGCCAGTGCAAATTCTGCACATGGTCTGTGCAATACCATGTCTGCCATCGACATATCAAGATCGTAGAAATCAGGAACAGCGAAAGTGATATTTTTAAGAACCGTTAAGAAGCTAACAATCGCTTTAAAAATCACTTTAAACTTCAGATGCATCACGCTTATCATCGCTACCTTACAAAGTGGTCGACCTCTGTACTATAATAATAAGACCTATAACTATAACCTAAGACCTATAACTATAGACCTATAACTATAATAAGACCTCTGTACTGATTAGCTGGTAGAATATTATAAGATAGAGTAGAGGTAGAGAGTTTCAATCTTACAAATTAACTGAGCAAAAAACGGCTTCGCCGTTTAGAAAAAAAACATTAGAGCTCGTATCCCCATACTCACAGCCGTGAAGGTGCACGAATAAAAACGGCCGGCAGTGCTAATATTGCCTTGTCTCATCGCAGAATGCGGCAACGGGAACCCCTACAATGAAAACGGACGAGTGTGTCAATTCTTTGGCTAGAAGTTGAAACTGGTACGTTGTTGCCTTGAAAGAAGTTGAAATTGGCACATTGTTGCCTCGACTAACAATTTGCTCTGCGCGGTCATCGCAAAGGTATGTCCTAAATGACGTCGTGTACGAAGGACAGTTATTTTTTACAGGGTACGGATTGCTCAAGCCAAAGCGATACAGTGAGAGTGGAGAGGAGGCCCTATACGGATCACACGGTAGGGATCACGCAAGCCAAACTAATAAACTGGGAGTTGGTGGGGGGGCTTCACGGGGAATGCCCATGTGTACTTTAAATATTGATTAGAATGCTTGGTCGTCACTACGTCAATGCCAAGATTCGCTTTTAACAATAGTTAGCTATACACGTAATGGTTACCCTTTTCCAAACAGCAATTCCCGTTTTGCAGAATCCCGTTTCGCAGAGTCAAAATATTCTTGAAATATTTAACATTGCAGAAGTGAATTGGAAGCAATCGCATGCCTAATTGGAAGCAATTTTTGATTTTTGGTTAGCCGCTGTGAGCTCGTAATTTGAAACAAATTATGCTGCAAAACGGGCGTTTGTCTATAAATGTCTGACCCTTATAATTTTAAATGTTCGTGTTTCAATGTTTTATATGTTTCGTGTGCATAAAATTTTGTGAACGGTATTAGCGAAACGGGAGGTAGCGAAACGGGACTTGCCGAAACGCGCCCGTTGCTATTAATGAACACACTACAGCGCAGGCGCATTGCTATGAGTCTACTTCCGCTGAGTCCTCCTTTGATCGGAAAGGGTACCGGCGTGTTCGCGTTAAGTTTCTTTTCCATCCCAACACTTTCTTCTACTATGACGTCATACACGGTGCGGATCGCTGAAGCCAAAGCGGTAACTGGCAGTGTTAGGGTGGGGGGGGGGGGGCTCAACGGGAAATGCTCGTGAGTAGGCCAGTGCTTCTGTTAGCCATGTTATTGGTATCCTAATGATATAATAACTAGAGATTAGGTGAGGGGGGGGGGGGGCCTGCGTCTGTTACATTAAGCATTAACTGAACCTAAAAGGTACATTTTTTGGGGGGGGGGGGTTGTTTGCGATTCAGCTTTTTACAAATTCTGGTAAAAGGTGGAGGGGCAGGAGGAGGGGGACGCTGAGGAAGAAGGCAGAGATGATGATGAGGGGGGAGGGGGAATATGGGAGGAAGAGGGGAGTATTACAGGAAGAAAAAAGAAAATTGCTTGTTGGAGGTCAACATTCTGGTCAACCCGACCGAAAACTGGAGAAACAACGCCGGGCGAAACCGGGCACAACTGCTAGTAAATAAATAAAACACTATAGTGTCCGCGGCCTATCTTGAGTTCGCCCCAGAACGACACAGTTCATCAGTTGTATGTTTTTGGTAGTAGAGTGCCTTGTTGATATCCAAAATGGTTCCAAAAACAATGGTGGCCGTTGATTAATGCCATCCCCTCCAGGAAAACTTAGCCGCTCACAAAATACCTGCAGCAAGATAAACCACGTACACAATAATGACGTATTTTGGCGATTTACTTTCTCCCATTCCCAGACAAAAAAATAACAAAAGCAGCATGAACATGCATGAACATGAAAGATGTACTTGAATTGATCATTAGAAAGAGGGCTACTTATAAAAGGGAATCGGTAGCGTATTTTTTTTTGGGTGGGGGGGAGAGCAGGTTTGATTCACACGAAGCGCTAATTGAGTTAGTGAAGCGAACGAAAATCAGCGTTGTAAGACTGCACCGTTAGTGTTCACTAAGCATAACCCGACCAAAATAGTTTCAAGAAACTTCATTTGCCGCCTCTATAAGCATAACCGGATGAAAAGGTTTTCAAATAAACTCAATTTAACTCTACGTTTGGCTCCAAACTTGACGTCGCACGTGCGCAGTGATGTTGCGTCAGCCGTTCAGTACCTTCCTAAACTACAATACAGCTCAACAAGCTCAGCACAGTGTTCGATACGTCATACCTTCACTGCGACCAGACCTGGCTAATGGATTAAACCAGGATTGGCTAATAGATGTGACCAGGCGAGAGCAATGCCAAATTGTGAACCATCTCAGGGAGGTGGTTTGCTGGGGTGGAGGTTTGAGCATGCGCGAGCTGACAGTTTTGACGAAACAGATTCACCGCTGACGATGTTGACGTCAATCAAGCCGCATCAACACGGATATTAGCAGGGAATGAGCCAAACTGTCACCAACAGTGGTGCGTTTGCTTCGCTCTGATAGGTCGTTTAGGCAGCTACCAATTGTCTTGGCTCTGCACAATATAAATCGTTGCCCATTCGCTACGCCACGTAGATTCACCAGCACAACTCTATTGGATTGCGAGTCCAGTGTTGATAAGCCCTTCAGTGGTCACACACAGTGCAAGCTGAAGGCCACCACATACAACGATGGACTTTGCCTGTCGTTTTCCACACCTGCCATTTTCCTCTATTTGAGAACCCTTTGCCAAGCCAATTTTCAAAGGTACTTTGAATCGCCACAGGTTACTCCACAGCCTGACAACATTTCCTATCAACAATTCTTGCTGCAAGGAGAATTAGAAATGTTCACTCCCTCGCAAGTCACTGGACACACAAAATCCAAAATTGTTAATCAACTGCTAGGAGCATAAGAAAAGATCCAGCATGGACTCTTGAACTGAATCACCACTCCACCGCACAGTTGGGGTGTCATCAAGCACCAAGCCAAGATTCAGCTCATCTAAAGATGACCTAGTGCTATGCTACGAGCAACACAACTACAGTTGCCCACAACCAGTGATGGGCATTGAAGTCTTTCACTATGACTATTGGCTACGGGCTTGATCTTGCCCAATAATGCCACTCATCAGCAGTGAAGTACCCAATCACATGCAGATATACTATTGACGACCAACCTACACCCATCCACACTCTCACACCACATACATCTGGGTCTGCGCATTGGGGAACAACCAGGAGCGAGTGAGGCACTTTCCAACTTACTAGAATCCTTATATTTAATAATACATTATTAGCTAAACAATTGTATTCTGGGATGCAGAAACTGACTCCAAATGGTAATTTCACTTCTTGGAGACCTAGAATGTCCGCACAGTCACACAACTTGTGCAACTCTTCGAACTTAGTGTTATAACCCCTGACATTCCCGGAACCTCTTATAAATAGCACCTTGAAAAAATCCTATACAGCTTGCACTAGCACATTGATTATTGATGACTCCCATGGTATCAATTTTCACTAACACATCACTCGTTGACTCTTCACTCACTGAATTGCCACACCACTCTGTCTGGTGTGCAACGCTCTTCTACCAATTTACACTGCTGGCTATTCACCTCACACTGCAATGCTTCTTGGACCTCTGTATCACCACACATTGGTTTATCTGCTCTGCTTTTGTTTGCACCACGGCTTTTACTGGTGCTAGTGTCAGCTCTAGTGCTGACTATATGAACAAAGTTTTCTCTAACTTACATTCATCAACAGGCTCGGCACTTTCACTGCCTTCCTAAAGCACCGAACAGAGCGAACAGAACGCACCACTGTTAGAGACAGTTTGGCTCCAAACTTGGCCTCGCGCGTGCACAGTGAAGTTGCGTCAGCCGTTCAATACCTTCCTAAGCTACAATACAGCTCAACAAACTCAGCAAAGTATTCGACACGTCATACCTTCACCGCGACCAGGCCTGGCTAATGGATGTGACCAGGCGAGAGCAATGCCAAATTGCGAACCATCCCAGGAAGGTGGTTTGCTGGGGTGGAGGTTTGAGCATGCGCGGCGTAACAGTTCTGACGAAACAGATTCATCGCTGACGATGTTGACGTCAATCAAGCCGCATCAACACGGATATTAGCAGGGAATGAACCAAACTTTCAGCAACAGTGGTGCGTTTGGTTCGCTCTGTTTAGTCGTTTAGGAAGGTACCGATCGTTCTGGGTACTGAAGATACGGACTTGGCATTGATAGCACCTGAAACCTTTTGCCAGATTGAGACAATAAGTCGTGCAGAGCGGGTTTCGTTCCAGCTGACCTCACTCCTACAACCTAGTGCCCGTACAAGTCAATACACTCCTGGCCGTGGATCTCCCTGCGTTATGTA
>JAHWFP010108189.1:5209-16832 GCA_023313725.1 Lithobius niger
CCCCCCCCCCCCCCCCCCACGGCCCCACCACCACACTTCGTTCTTTTCTCCATGTATTATCATCGCTCACGTGCAGATTTTTGCGAGAACCGAACAGGATTTGGTATAGGTTTTCGCAAAAGAGTTTTATTTACGAGACAAGCACGGATTGTGAAGGGGGGTTGGGGCAGGGAGGGACACTGTAAGAGTAGCGTTCAAAAACTCAAGATGAAATTCCCCGAAATTCTCTGATTTTTTTCCTGTTTTCCAGACCTATACTAAAATTCTTCCCGGATTTTTTTTAGTCGGTCGACGGAGATAGATTACAGGACTAACGAACCTTTTTTTTTGTCACATTTTACTCAAATCGCAATAACTACTTCGCATCGCTTTGCTAATCAAAAATTACCTTGCCCTAACTGACCTTGCTAAAGATCAGGAATGCTATAATTTAAGGTCTTTGCTCAAGACCTAAGGAGTTTTGCTTTATCAGAAATTAAACAAAACAGAAAAAAAACGGATTTTTTTTAACTGTAATAAAGTGTAGGTTTTAGAAGTAAAAAATGAAATAAGAATTAGCTATTCTTTATAAAGGAAAGAGGCATTCCGGAATATGTTCAAATTCCTTGACTTTCAGTATATGTTTATTAAATTCCCTAATTTTTCCGTGACTTTTCCAGACTTGATAAACTCCCTGAATTCTCCCTGTTTTTCCATGTGTAACATCACCCTGACTGTGTTTATTTTACTTAATTTACTTTAAATATTACCCAATCAGACACTACTATCTGCTGTCAGGCCCTGTCTTTAATTCCTAACTACACTAACTGCGTTAATTCGGTTTAGTTTAGTGGTATAATTATTAGCTACATTACTATTATATGACAGCATACGTTTTTTCCTTTTCACTACCTTGCTGTCGTGTGCACAAAATAATGACATCACTAGATTTAGCCGGTTTTTTTAGTTCCCTCTTCCCTGCCCCTCGTTCATCCTTCGGCACCGACAGGCGAGACAATTCGGGAAAATTCTCAGTAACCCAGTTGTTAAATTAGTTCCATTTTGCCCGAAAATCCATCTTAATCGCAAAATTCGATCGACGATCTTAATTTTTTTCCCTTTTTTTTTTTATCAGGTTTTGGAGTTATTTCAAAAGCCATAATTTCGTGACGCCATAAATTGAATGATTCCTCCTCCACCCCCCCCCCCCCCAACCACTCCCTTGTGTGACGTCATGTTTGTACGGATCCTTAGGTTGCAATGTCATTCACAGTACATATTGTAAGGGAGTACGTAAGGCACCACACTAATGCTACTGGCACACGTTCCACACTAAAAAATGTCAAGCAAATGATCAAAATGTAGTACGAATTTGTGTTTGTGTCTCTCTCTCTGCTTCTCCGTATGTGGAATCTAGGGAAAAAATCCAAAGAAAAAAAAAAACACGGAAAAAATCCAGGAAAAAAATGCAGAGAAAAAATCCAGAGGAAGTAAAATCCACAGAAAAAAAAAATCCAAAGGAAAAAAAATCAGCGGAATAAAAATCCAATGCCATTCTTTTATTTCATTATTATTTTTTTTCGCATAGTTAATGTAAGGTTAATTCATACTTCGTTGTTAGTGCTACGAAACTCGTTTAAAGCTTCCTGGTGCTTTTATTAACACTGGGTAAAACACAACGTCTACAAACACACCGTCTAAAATTAGTCTTCCAAGGACGAATATTTGTATGCATGTTTAAACGTCTACAGAATAGGTGTTGTAAACCACAACGTCTATACTTGTTGTAAACCACAGCATCTGTAGGTGTTGTAAACCACAACGCCTAAAACACCTAGCAAGGCACTGAATGACGTCAGGAACGTTAAACGTTCTGCTTAACAAAATACGTGAAGGGTGCCTAATGTGCAACAACTCTTTAGTTAAGTTTGGTACTGATGTCTAGCTAAACCACCAATAACAGCAAATATTTACGTTCCCTTTACTTTATTTAAAACTGTTCTAACGTTAGGGAAGAATTAATAAAAAGTACCCCAGCAATTCGGAAAACACAACAAATGTATAGTTGCGTTCGAAAGTGGTGATTTAAAAAGATTTTCGATTGAAATCCCCGTTTATTCGGTGGTTGGACAATAGTCAGCTTCTTGGCTCATGATTCTCATTTGCCCCGTGGGCTTGTATGATGACCAATCGGCTTTAACCATTTCCACCAACTTTTCAAAATAACAAAATAAGTAGTAGATATCCGTGAGTTGTAGCCGATTTAACGGTTATAATTGCTCGCGAGCGAGAAACAGCTAGTCCACTATCGAGGGGGTGGAAGGAACACGAGTGGGCGAAGCCCACAAGTGTCTCCCTCCAGCCCCGAGATAGTGGACTAACCGTTCGAGCTCAAGAGCAATTATAACCGTTAAGTCGACTACGACTCACGGATATGTATTTTAATGCTAAGGTGTGACGTCGAGCCAACATATCTAGTTACCGTAGTTTAGATTAAAAAAAATAATTATTTGATAATTTTATTTGTGAAACATGACGTAAATTCCTGAACTCAAACTTCCGGTTTAAATTTCCTGTCTGCGAAAGTCTCACGTACGGGAGGACGTCCCTATATCCAGTCCCAGTCACCGACGTTTATGTTTAAGGTAAAACCGTATTTTTTCTACTTTATTAGTTTAAATAAGATATAGCGTATAAAATGTGCTATTCGCTTGAGTCTCGTAGGTTTTTAGGTGTGTTTTAGAAGGTGTCAGTAGGCTAGTTTTAGTGCGGTCTGTTCGCATCGAAAAACACTAATATCCGGCAATTTGTGATAAAAAGGTGCCACTTTGCACAATTTCATTTTATGCCCATACAAGTCATTTAAGATAGGGACCCCACCCAAAAATCAATTTAAATTCAATATGGCGGCTGTTTTCCAAAATGGCGGACTAAAGCTTAAAAATGGCATACATAAGCAGTTTATGTGTTTTTTTTAGTGTGTTTTTATTTTTAAAGTTCGTATGTATTTTTATTATAAAGAAATTAATTTTAAATTCCATGTGGCGGCCATTTTCCAAAATGGTGGACTGAATTTTAAAAATGGAGTACGTTAGCAGTTGTGTCTTTTTCAATGTGTTTTTGGTCAGAAAATTCAACGGAACTATTAAATCTGTGTATTTTAATTAATTTGCTTATAACAACGAATAAGCAAATTAATTAAATATGTAATATTTATGTGCTAAAATATGAAATATATTGGTTTCACAGAATTATTTCTTGATAATGTACTTTAATTTATGTATATTTCACGTTGTTATAAGCCAAATAATTAAAATACACAGATCTCTGTGATGAGATCGCGATGAGAAATCGTTTTGTAATGCAAAACCCGTGAATAAGAGACCGTTTCAACGGTATCTTCGAAAGCATTTAGAAAACATCAACTCTGTTATTTGTTCTGCTCATTGCATCAAGAGTTGACAATACCTACCAAAACCTTGTGTTTTCCCCCTGTTAACTTAATAAGAAAAAATAGACAAAATTTAGTTGAAGCTTCTGGCGGTGCTGAAACGGACTTTCATTTAGGGGAACTATTAAATCTGTGTATTTTAATTAATTTGCTGCTAACAACGTAAAATATACATAAATTAAAGTACATTATTAAGAAATAATTCAATGAAACCACTATACTTGATGTTTTGGCACATAAATATTACAATATGTCAGTGTCCTCAAATGGTTCTTCGTCTACTATTGTGTCATAAGACTTCAAGCACTTTGCCTTACAGTTCTTATACAAGAGTGTACATGGGACGCCAGCATTTTTGCAAGTGCACCGCGATTTGCATCCTGCTAGCTGCAGCGGACCAACACTCTGCAACTATCCCATATTTCTGGAGACATTTTCACAGTGGCTTCCATACGCCATCGGTTTTTACCTAACCCCAATCTGAAGGAGGAGGTAAGACCGGATTTGCAATATCAGACTGTCCCCATACATGACCTCCCTGATAAGCAGCCCTTAGTATGTGTTGTTCCAGGGTAGATGCAGTAGGAGGCACATTTTCTAGTAGTCTACCATTTGATGAAAACAATACTTTGACCCCGTCTTTGAAATTGGGAGGACAGGGGATACCCTCCTTTTCGGATGTTGAATTACATCTTGACAAAGTCCTATGGTGATTTCCGACGGATGGTTGTATGACATGGACTATCCTAAGTTGTGATCTCTGTAATGATACTTTTATCACGGGTTCTGCCATACGTAGACAAAGCCTTATAAACACAAAGGGGTGGTTCATACGTTTTCGTTTACATTACTTGATTTCCACTTGATTCCCACTTTTTGGTTGAGTAGACTTACTGTCTTTCACTTCAGTACTACCATAAAACAATAAATTTAAAGTTGCAAGCAGACTAGAGGGTACTGAGGATATCTTGCGTTAGTCTCAAAGATTCCTTTGAAATTAATAGCGTACTGAAACATCTCTTTTCTCAACTTCGTAATAAATCTTTGAAATGCTATGGCATGAGCATCACTGTTTTCGAGTGTTACATCTTGGAAAATATATGTATTATCTCGGACTAGAACATATTCTTTGCTGGTCTTCTCAGCCCGAAGTTGAGGGAAATGGTAGAGAAATCACTCTCTCTAAATTTGGTTGTATAACATCTGACTGTTCGTCCTCTCCTGTGAGCTCCACCAGTTTTGTCTGGTACATTTTTAAAATAACCTCCACAGAGAACATGTCCTCAGGTGTCTTCACAAACTAGTTTATCACTATAAATTATGCAACATGTGCAAAAACAACGGACTGACAGACATCATCGTGCTGTTGATTTTCCATTTCTACAGATCTTGCTATGTTGCGTAGGTTGACCATGCATCTGATATGGTACTTAGCTCCCAAAGTAATTACATCTGAACCTTCCATTATAGCACGTAGATTAGTGTTATCTAAAAGTGATATTTTTGCACGAACGTATTGATCAACTACCATACTTGCAACACTGATAAGTGGCCGATTCCAAAATGATCCTTTACTGCATAAAAAGAAATATTGTCTGGAAATCTTGGAGACGGTGTGGATGTTTGATGTCTCTGGCGTGTGTCGCTTTTGATGATTCTCCAGATGACTATGCATCGTTTTGAACTGTTACTTCCTGATTACAGGACGTTGAACGTTGAACAGCACGGTTCAGATTTTTTTGTGTTGCACTAAAGTGCACATTGTTTATGCCAACGTGCCTTGCGTTTTTCAAAGGTACGCAGTATCCCTTCTACTTCATCAAAATATTAAGTTTTTATATCATTTGGTAAAATTCCAAGTTCTTTAAATTTCACCAAGTTATCTGATAGTGTAATATACCCTCTGCATTCTGTTGTTGTGGGTCAAGATGTTCAGCTGGACATACAAGGTTACCCGGTTGTTGGCACGAACAGCATTGATTCCAGTCGAGCAGTGTAAATACTGTTTGTGGGGAGGCACGTTTAAGTTTCTTCCGCGTAGCCATCTCATTTATCAGTTGACCTGCTAAAATGGTAAGAAGACAGTGGTACGTTAATAAACAGTTTCTCACCAGAAACTTCGTGGAAAACGACACCTTAACTGCTTACGCACTCCATTTTTAAGACTTAGTCCGCCATTTTGGAAAATGGCCACTATATTAAATTGTAATAGACTTTCAAAAATTTAAATTCATAATTTTAAATGGTTAAACTTTCTGACCAAAAGTACTTTGAAAACGACACCTCTACTGCTTGTATGTACTCTATTTTTAACATTTAGTTCGCCATTTTGAAAAGTTGCTGCCATATTGAATTGTATTTGATTGTTTTGTTAAAACAGCCTTTTTAACAGTTCCTTTGAATTTTCTGATCAAAACACATTAAAAAAGACACCTCAACTGCTAACGTACTCCATTTTTAAAAATTCAGGCCGCCATTTTGAAAAATGGCCACCAAATAGAACTTAAACTGATTTCTTTAAAATTAAAATACATAGGCTAGCTTTGGAAAAAGAAACATAATGAAAAAAAAAACACGTAAACTGTTAATATATGCCATTTTTAAGATTTAATCCGCCATTTTGGAAAATGGCCGCCATATTGAATTTAAATTGATTTTTTGGTGGGGTCCCTATCTAAAATGTCTTGTATGGACATAAGCTGAAAGTGTGCAAAGTGTCACCTTTTTATCACTAATTGCCGGATAGTTGCGCGAACAGACCCAACTATTTTCGTACTTTGTCGGATTCGGCTTGGACCATTTATTCATGGATGGGGGTAGGGAGGGGGCTAGCATCGTACGCGAGGTTTTTTTCTTCTTTTTTTCGTGTTAGTGCGGAAAATGTCGCCAGGTTACAAATGTGCTGTTCGCTTGAGTATAGTATGTTTTTAGGTGTATTAAGGTGTGTTTACAAGTGTCGGTAGCCTAGTTTTAATACTGTCGGAGCGTAAGGTTGGCAGATTGGGCCATTCCTCTCCTCCGTGGGTGGGGTCCTAGCATAGTAGCCTACGCGAGGTTTTTTTTTTTCGTGTTAGTACGATAAATGTCGCAGGTTGCAAATGTGCTTATTTATGTTGGTTGAATTTGTGTTGTGTACGGTAGTTTGCAAAGTATGTCATATGGTAGAGCAGTGGTTGTGTGGAGCGCGGAAAAAGTATTAGATTATCAAAAAAAGTGTGGGTTATCAAAAAAAAGTGTGGGTTATCAAAAAAGTGTGGGTTATCAAAATTAACCCACGGTCACGTGTGTGGGTTTTCAGATTAACCGTAAATAACGGCTACACTTTTAGCATTGGGATGTGTTGGCATGACGTCACCACCGTGCATTAAAGATAGATAACTTATGGCATAACACAATAAACGCGTGCGTTGTACGGTACTGTAGGTGTTGTAAACCACAAACATGTTGTGACCACAACCTGTTGTAAAAAAGGTGACAAATAGGTGTTGTGATAGACGTTGTCTATTTTTGCAGTGTACCTATTAAGCTATATAATAGTTGAAAATCGGTTCATTGGCACGGTCTTCAGGTAAGGACGAAGAGGCCAACAACTACAAACACAAGAACAACAACTACAAAAATGGCCAACTGACGTGGCAAACGGATCGATTGTTGTCATTAAGGTGTTTAATGCAGTGAAACAGTTATGACACGACTCCCAAGTTATGAATATCATTAGTTTGTCAGTTCTGGGAGAAACAGTACGTTTTTAAACTTACACGTTTAACGTGGAAGATGATGCTGAGGTATACATAAGAGAGATTTTGTAAGAGTGCTCCATTATTTAAAAAGTACGTTTGGTTGCTTGCTTTGCATCGAAAATCCATGTTTCCACCATATCACTAAAGATGGTGGAGCCACACAGGAAGTGTTTTCTATTCCAGTTCTGTGTGCTTAATCTAATCGAAAAAGTGGTGCTGGTATAGAGAAAATAGTTTTCTGAAACAATTTAGTTTAGTTTCCGTTCTAATGAATTCCTACGGGCTATGGTCTAAGCACTGCGTGCTCTGAAAGTTGGTAACAATGCTGCTACCGTCCCCCCCCCCCCACCCCGGCCCCCTCCGTTCGCATGGCTATGAAGTGTTTCCCTACAAAAAATACTCCCTCCGTTGCCTCAAAACAATAATATTTATAGTGGTGATGGTATCCCTAACCTCTGCACCTCGGTAGGTTAGGAGGGTGCCGAAGAAAATTTAAATATGAGCGACCCAAACGGGAGTGATTTCCCGCATTAACGACTAAAACCAAATAAAAAATATGTTAGGAGGCCGCGGGGCACTCCCCCCATGAAAAAAATTACTACGAAACGTTGCTCTTCGTAGTCATTTACTTTTCCCCAATTCTTTTAGGTAGAAAGCCAAAACTGTGCAAGCGTATTCTTTATTACATCAGACATAATTTAATTTCTACAAGTGTTGTTGGAAACAAAATTTATTGTAAACCATACAAAACAGAAAATTCCTGTACAGTTACGTAGTACTGATTGATGAACGTCTCTATCACATTGCAGCGAATTCGGACGCAAGACGGCTTGTGGCGCATCCTCTACCTCACTAACCTTTGTGATCGGTTTCAGCCCTTGGCACCTAGGGCTTGGCACAGATGGGTGTTAATTAGTAAACGCCATTCAAAACCAAAATAACGTATACGTGCTAAAAAAGCAGAGGCGGCCAACGTCTACGAATACTTCGAGAGTTGGGGGGGGGGGGGGGGCGCAAAGCGTAATTTGATACACCTTGTCACGGTCGTTTCCCAGTTATTTTCCAATGAAAACCAGCAATATTCTCCAAAAAATATTAAATGAAAAAACATTTTGACCACGTCTTGACGTCTTGCCCTCGTTCGTCAGTGGCTAACTCATGATGACGTCACGGTTAACAGCCGTGGCACGTGGTATAATTGTCAGAAGTCATTGTTGTTGCAAATAAGTGGTTCACTAACAGACGGAGTATCTTATATTACAAAGGTTTGGTCGGTTTTGTGTTACGGTACACGAATCCAAACTAAATTATCTGCCCAACGACGATAAACGGGACAATTATGTGTTGTGAACACCATGATAACTAAGTGATTGAATGATTAAAGTTAACCGAGGTAGGGCCAAGTGAGGAGGGATGCGCTGATTGAGTGCACGAAGCGAACGAAAATCAATGTCAAACCGTGTCAATTTCGCTCACGTAACGGCTAATTGGGCAATGGCAAAGGTGAAAATTATGAATGAGAAAATTTATAGACATAAAATTTCTCCAGACAAAAAAGATACAGATGCCGATTACACCGTCTGATCTTTTCTTCATTCACAGTCCTCTGAAGGTTGTGATATCCATTATCCACCCAAAACCAAAACTGGTATAAGTGAAGCCGCCAAGTTTCAAAAAGCGGTCAGCCTTTCAAAGTAGTGATATCATTCAACCAGGGAAAGGCCACCAAGGTTAATCCTAATAGCCAAGTTAATCGCACTTAATAATACTTTGGACGTTAAATGAAAACTTGACACGAACTCCCACTGAATTACGATAAAAGGATATGCTTGTTATTAATTAAATTGGAAGCATTAGTGAAACGGACATTTGATTTTATGTAGAGTTACTGTTCTTATATTAATTATCATAGGGTAGAAAGACGCGTCTACAGCTCATTAGGGAAAGTTACCAGATCTAAATTTCGGCAGACAGGTAAAGCGTGATATGTGGAAGTGCCTTTTTCTACGCACCTAATTTCGCTAAATGAAAACTTGAAGATTGCTACCTCCAACGTTGAGAGCTTATAACTCCGTCAAAAGTAAACATCTTTAAACCAAATTTGGAAGCTAGCCTTGACTAGTTAAGGTCTGTCTGCAGTCCAAAAAATGTGAAATTCGGTGCAGCCAAACCCGAGATACAGAGAGGGGCCAAATAGACAACTTCTTGTTCTTGGTCTTGTTCTTGTTCTTCTGGGGATGTACCTTTCGTCTGTCCTCTGTACAGGTATAGGCTATTTGTCCTATAAAGCTGGTTCTTAGGTCATTTTACAGGTATTGCTCCGTAGATGTGCCCTTTCCACAAGGCCTTTTCTAATTGGTCAAGTGGTCCAGGGTTTACAGAGCTCTAAACGACCAGATTGATTGTTTTACATTGTTTTAAACATTGTTATTATGCAACAATGGCAATTAGCAAACGCCAGCTGCAAGACGTAGACTGAAGATTAAAGGATTTGTTTCTATTGTTAACACTAGTAAGGATCAGCCTATGGGGTCTCTGTGTTAAACTCTCAACTTTGACCGTAAACTGCACTGTTTTACAGTTTAGCAGCAATTCTAAAAGTAACATGAATTAATAAACAAAAACGGAACGTTAAATGTTTAGAGTAAGGGTCTAAAAGTCAAAACCTAGAAGGAACACGGACAAGTTTGATAGTCAGGGTGTAGGTGTACAATTTTGTCAGTAAGAGGCTGGTACGCATTAGACCCTTACTACCAGATGGCCAGCAATAAATACTTTTTGACGAAAAACTGTAAATCCTCCTACAAAGACCCATGTGATGATCCAGTGGTAGTAGGCATATGTTTCCTGCTTTGCTTTATGTTGAAAATTATTTTTCGAACTAGTAATATGGCAGCATATTCGCAGCAGAGAGCATTATTGCTTATCCTCTACCATAAAAGAGGAAGTATAATAAAAAAAATTCTAAAGCATCAAAAGACAAAATGCCAAACTTCACAAGAAAATTGTGTTTTAAAGTTCCTTAACAATATTGTAAGAACAAAGAAAATCTGCTGCAACCGTTCATCACACGTTCTGTTCGAATAGCTAACTACTTAGTTGTGTTCGAACTAAGCTAACCACCGGGTAGTAAGGGTCTAATGCTTACCATTCTCTTGCTGACAAAATTTTACACCCTTACTGTCAAAGCTTGTCCGTGTTCCTTCTAGGTTTTGACTTTTAGACCCTTACTCTAAACATTTAACGTTCTGTTTTTGTTTATTAATAAAATACTAGCTGTACCCCCGGCGTAACATACGCCGGTTAGCTGGTTCCCGCATACCTGAGCGTAACACTGTAGTGGGCCCCGGTTTCCCCTATTGCGTGGTCTGAATATCCCCATCTCTGCTCCCTCTTTGAACCCCTGCTGATTTGTGTTATGGAAGTAAATGTTTATTTTCAATGGAGGACATTTCTCTGTTCTTATACCAAGCCCAACAAACCTAACAACGGTTGTGCATGCAGTGATTGTTACTCAACCAACTTTGAAACTCTTCCAAGTCGGCTCTTAAGAGCTAGCTTTATTAATGCAATATGTCGATTGTTATAGGCTACATCTGTTTGTTTGACATTGTTGGTCGCTCGCCCTCTTTCATTATACACCATCTTTCATTGTAGTGCATAATAATGATGAATTTGCTTGCCCAACCTAAGCGTATTATATATATAGATACGCCCAAAACATGCCAACAATATAACAACAAGTATCGTGCCATTGATACTTGGACACTTTGTACACTGGATCACACTCCACAAGATAATATTTTATATAAATTTATACATAAATATAAATTTTGTACACGTTGAGAGTGCTATAATTACAAGATTTATTATGCTTACATAAATCATCGTTTTATACACACGTGTGTACTACGTCTACTGGTCCACGGGCTTGATTTCCCGCCATTTTCCCCTCGGTGGAAAATCGAAATGAAAGAGTGAGCAAGGTCGATACGCATGCTCTACTTCGTTGTAATGAGGTCCACGAGGGCACGCGCCGAACGATTCATAATACCAACTGGCTTGCTCGCTCTCTCGTTTCGCTTTCAGTTGTAAACCTATGACGTCATCAGTGCCTATCCTGTTGGCCGACTACCAACACAGACGCCACGTTGTTCATGCGTCTGTGCCGGGGCAGCTTGGCAGGATGTTGCGTCATCGCGCCTTTCGTTTGATGGAGGCCAACGTCTCCGCCTGCTCAAGGCCAAATTCCAACTTTTTACTTCTCCTTCGTCACAAAAATAGTATACTATTAATTAAAATGTAAACTAAATTATAGACAATAACTTTTTTGCTGTAATTATGTGCTAAGTTAGGCGTTGGAAAATTCAAGTGTGCATTTATAGAGTCTAACTTTCAGATGGGGGTATAGCTCAGTGGTAGAGCATTCGACTGCAGATCGAGAGGTCCCCGG